>JAHIAM010010144.1:0-12410 GCA_021605205.1 Aegilops longissima | reverse complement strand
TAACGGTCAACTAGTAGAGGGAACACGAGAGAAACAGAGAGAGAGAGAGATCAAACACATAGCTATTGGTACATACCTCAACCCCGAGGGTGAACTACTCCCTCCGCATGGAGAGCGCGGGATGATGAAGATGGCCACCGGTGATAGATTCCTCCCAGCAGGTGCCGAACGGGCTCCCGAGAGGTTTTTGGTGGATACAGAGGCTTGCGGGCGGAACTCCCGATCTATCTTGATTTCGATAGTTTTAGGCACGAGGGTTATATAGGCAAAGAAGTCAGTCGGGGTGCTCGAGGGTCCACGAGACAGGGGCGCCTGTAGGGGGCGATCTCCGGCTCTCGAGGGTCTTCGACTTGATCTCCAAGCCTCTGATGATATTCTTCCAAAAATCACGATGCTGAAGGTTTCATTCCGTTGGACTCCGCTTGATATTCCTTTTCTTCAAATAATAAACAGTAATAAAACAGCAATATGGGCTGGGCCTCCGTTAGTAGGTTAGTCCCAAAAATTATATAAATATGTAAAATAAAGCCCATAAACATCCAAAAGGGTAATATAATAGCATGGAACAATCAAAAATATAGATACGTTGGAGACGTATCACCTAGCCAAAAGATCCGCCATCGTCTTTCGCCGGCGGACGATCGCCCTACTCCGGAGCCCCACGAGAGGGTCGATTTCTTCCTCACTTTGTCCATGGGCTCAGTTTTCCCCTTCACCCATTCGTCATGCGTATCATGTATTATTACGGATTGACTTTCATGATCTGTCCTCAATTCTTTCCTTAATATCTCGGACGCTCATCGTCATGTGTGAGGCCTTTCTCTAATTCCGCCTCACTTCGCCTATGGTGAAGATTTTCAACGTGAAGCCCAAGGTAGTGAGTGGCGAGTAGGCAGGCGGCGGCGCCATGGTAAGCAAGATGCCCAAGGTTGTATGGCCGACGGCGCTTTCAATGACTCCGCAAGGAGTGTCAAGACAGTGGTTCTATATCTCCAACCTGGGCAAAAGTGGATTGCGGCTCCCGAAGTTCAGATCCGAGCCCCGCATGCTCACGCCCTGGCCCGAGAAGGGCCTGAGCTGGTCCTCGTCCGATGAGCTGTCACCGCCGACGCTGCCCGAGTGTGGTCGACAAGGACGCCAAACTTGTCGGACGTAGTCTAGGTGATGTTAGTTCTCTTGGTTCTCCTTGCCGCGCGAGCCTGCAATTTGTGGAATACGACCCAACCGAGCACCGACCCTTCGGAGCTCTGGTTCCTCCCACAAGGATATCTCGGAAGGTGCTCTTTAAGTCCCAAATCATGGATGCGCCCGCCGAGGACCATGGGTATCAATTGTCCCACTCGCAAGTCCGGTAAGTTGTTGATGTGCTTTGTCCATCCGTGTTTTAGCTGGCACGTCCTAAGGGAAGCACTTTAATCATGTCTTACAATAATCCCAGGGTTGGACGATGAAGGTGGAGCGGATACACTGCCTCGCCCCATCGCCGAAGGAACCGGTCGGACCTCTTCGCTGGTCCCAGGCTCTAGAGGCGCCTGATACGCTCCAACGTATCTACTTTTCCAAACACTTTTGCCCTTGTTTAGGACTCTAACTTGCATGATTTGAATGAAACTAACCCGGATTGACGTTGTTTTCAGCAGAACTGCCATGATGTTGTTTTATGTGTAAAAAGAAAAGTTCTCAGATGTCCTAAAAATCCACTTGAGGCACTTTTTGGAATTAATAAGAATTTTTGGCGAAAGAATCAACACCAGGGGCCCACAGGCTGTCCACGAGACAGGCGCCCCTAGGGCGCCCTCCTATCTCGTGGGCCCCTGGACCTCCACCGACCTCAACTCCAACTCCATATATTCACGTCGGGAGAAAAAATCGAGAGAAAGTTTCATCGCGTTCTACGACACGGAGCCGCCGCCAAGCCCTAATCTCTCTCGGAGGGCTGATCTGAGTCCGCTCGGCTCTGAGAGGGGGATGCGTCGCTGTCGCATCATCAACCATCCCCATCACCAATTTCATGATGCTCACCGTATGCGTGAGTAATTCCATCGTAGGTGTAGCGACCGACCTCGACGGTCAAGCTTCGTGTTGCCGTGCCATCCTGGATCAGTATGTCTGGCACACACAGACATCAATGTATATATCAAAGTGCAATCACATGTATAATTAACGAAACTGATATATACCTCATAATACTCAGCGGAAACAATCAAACGGGTGTGGAGTCCCATCAACGCCATCGGCAGGTTGAGTGTAGACCGTAACCCAGATCGTAATCTTACTCGTCGAGGAAATATCTGCAACATGATACATTGCAGCCGGTAGGTCAGTACATTGAATGTACCGCAAGATCACAATATGAGAAAACAGATGATAAACTATACTATATGCATTATGGCTTTATGGCTCAGATTCGAGTTTTGTTTGCATAAAAGCTGATTTTATTTTACCTACATCAAAGGCATAAATGGAGTCTGTACTATGGAGTTTTCTATCATGACATGGTTCCGCCAACCGATGTCTCATAGCCCAATACATCATAAGTTGCCCACAATTAGTTATCAATCCGTGTTGAGAGTTCCGAGATAGATCCAAGTCCAGTGCTCAAATTGTCCGTAACGGGACACGGCTAATCGATTAGGTTATAACCCTCTGCAGAGGTTTGTACACTTTACCCGCAAGATTCGATCCTCTTTTACGCTCTCGCACTTCGGGTGTTTGAGAACAAGATGACCAAACATGGTCTTCCAAAGAGTTCCTCCGACCACCGTCCGGTGCTCATTCAATCCTACCGTAGTTCTACATCTGCTAGCACCGCCCCAGCCGAGTCACAACTAAGGTCAACCAAGCCAGAGCCCATAATGACTTGCGGTTGCAGTGTAAGCTTCCGGCATGAAGTATTCTTCCGCCTCTTTGAGTCGGGTGAAGCTCGCAAGATGTCATGGCGCTTCTCCATGCATCCCGCCAACCACTGGTTTCTCCAGGTGCCTCACAACCGCCTTCACCCAGAGTGTGTATTGAATTCTTGTCTTGAGTCTTGAAGTCTTGAGGCCTTGAAGATGCAGTCCTTGCAGATTCCATCATGGAGTTGTCGCCATTGACGAGAATCCTCCATTCTCACACCACTCCCGAAGTACTCATACCAAACCCCGCCTACTATAGCGTAGCATTAAATAAAATATCGTCCCGGGCTTGGTAACAGGGGGGGTGGGTTCCTACCTCATGCATACTACTCAACTACAAGGATTCAATAACACTACTGAGAAGTGGTTGCAAAGATGTCACTAAATGCAATAAAACATAGGCAGGAAAGCATGGTCAAAGTGAACTTGCCTGGTGATGTTGACGAAGAAGAATTATCGTTCTCAAGAAATAACTTGATAGACTACTCGTCACTCTCTGATGAAATCTATATAACAAACATATCATTCACATAAGCACTCACACTAACAATCAAAACAAAAGAGAGAGCAATAAGAACCAAGGAACTTCAAATAAAACTAGGGAGTCTTCTTCTACAACATTCACAAAAATAGTTTTGTCTAACGGAAAATAAAACACTAAAATAACAGAGAATAAAATATAAATTTGTTAAGACAAAAATAAAGTATTTTTTCATAAAGCTATTTTGAAAGTATTTTCAATTGGGAGTTAAAAGTAGAGAAATCCATTGCAAGTTATTAGCTAACTTGAATTGATTTCACGATAACAAAATAAAAATAAATATAAAAACTTGTTGAACACCTACTGTTTAACTAATAGAAACCAAACATAAACTTTCTGAAATATAAAATAAAATAATTTAAAAACAACTATAGAAAAGAAGTAGCTATAATTCGAATAGAACTAAAACAGAATTTGTTTTACATGAAACAATAAGCTAAAATACTCAAACAATTTTGAAGTTTTTACCACTGGTAAATATGATCACTAGTGATCAGTAGAAAAAGAATCAAATAAAAATCTATTTTTAAACTCCCGAATAAGCAAAACAAGCTTTAATTCAAATCTGATCTAACTCAATTTTTATAAATCCAAACATAGACAAATTATATATTTTGGAAACTACAAGAAAATTGTGATCTAACGCAAAAAGAATTCAGCATCATTGGACTTCTAGATCAAAAGTTATAAGCTAAACAAGAACGGAACTAAATCTGTTACGGAATAAATCTGAAAACGAACGGAGTTACCTGACGTGAGGCAGAGATGGCAGGAAGGAGACGGCGATGTGGAGGGCTGCTCGCGAGGGGCGAGGTCGCGCGAGGGTGGGGGTGGCGGAGGAGGGGTCGGCGCTGGGGAGGTGGCGCTGGGCGATGGGAGGTTCAGGAGAGCTCCCGTGAGCGCTTTAGGCAGGAAAAGGAGGACGGTGGCGAGAAGGCTACGGGCAGGAGGGGCGGTGATGGGAAAATGGAACGAGGAGAGGGAGGGGTTTTATAGGCGGTCTCGGGAGGCGCTGGGATGGAAAGACGAGGAGATCGAAGGTGGAGATTTTGCTCCATGGACATGGAAAGCTTCAGAACGTGAGAGGAAACAGAGAAAGGAGATGATCTCTTGTTGGGCTAGAATAGGAAAGTGCTTAATGGGCCAGTAGGTTTTCCTAATAAAACGATTCCATTCCTACTTTTAAAATTAGGAAACTAAAACAATAAAAGGAAATCAAATCAATTCGAATAAAGAGTTTTTATATACTAAAATTATCGAAAAATAAAATGTAGATGATGAGCATTATTCCACGGCCAAAATAAAAACTTAAAAAATGTTTTCAGAAAATCCCTAAAGGCTTTATTTCTTTTGCAAATAATTTTAAATAAAAACTTTGGTTTTTCTTGGCTCAAATATTTTCAAAAAATGCCCCTGATTTTGGAGGGTCATTTTCCTCCGCTCTTTCTTGCTTGCAAGAATTTATTTTCGGGTATTTCTCGGGAAGAAAAATAGAAAGCAAGTGCAAATATTTGAAAGAATTAAATTGCAAAACTCCGCTCAAATTCTTTATAGTTGAAGAAGTCATGTCATCTTCTCTCATTGATTTTAATAGGATGAATTTGAATTTACGGAGAAGGGAAAGTCATTTTATTCCTCTCTTTCAAAAGTTTTTGAAAAGGTTCAAATTTCACTCAAGTTTAATTCACTCAAGCAAACAAACAAACAATTCAATTAATTATATTAACATTCCAAATTTTGGGATGTTACAAACCTACCACACTTAAAATGAATCTCGCCCTTGAGATTCAAGAGGCTAGCAAGAAAAGGTTAGGGTTGGGGTCTTCTAGCAAATGTCTTGGTCGAAGGTCGGGTGCTACCACACTTAAAAACAAGGTCATGGTTCCAATAAACTCAGATATTTCCTCCGGAGGGCTGACAATGTATGTCTCTTCACATATCTTACAATAGCTCCTTCATTAAAGCTCTTCTCGAAGCATAGAGTTTTCCTCAAAAGCTTGGGTCGGTTCCAAAGTTGAAGTTCGTCCGAGAATGGATCTTCTTAGCTGATGGGTCTGTGTCCATTCTAAACAACTATCAAACACTCATGGTGGTCCACAATTTATGGTTTTCTCCTGCAGAAAACGGGTCGGTTGAACCTCACCGTATAACCTACGCTTTGGCAACGGTTGCCTCGTAATGGGGTTCCATCGTCCTACCATTTTATGGTTTTATGGCTTATCGCGTCGACACTCTTCTAAGTTTTTCAAGGCTCTCGATTTTCCATCAACATATGATAGTTCATGATAGAGGTCTCCGTATGGGGCCAATCCATCCCGCATTTGAATCATTACCACATATGTAAATATCGAATCACGTATTCTAACACTTGGGCATTCTCACAAGCATTACAGAAATTTCTCTTGTTCCCGAACTGGTTTCGAGTAAATCCATGGTTTCGCAAGCCAAACAAAACATCTATCGTTACTTCACCACTCTTAGGTTTTTGCGTAACCTCCTACGGAACGTATGCTGATTTGATCACCGCTTCTTCCAAGTGTATTCCTTTATCCAAGGTTACAACTGTTCCTTCTCAAAATCTCGGGCCGTGGGTTATGGCCCACTTCAACACTAGTGCAGCTTTAAATCATCCTTGGAGTAACTCTCTTGTTACACCTCCTTTGAATCCAGTAGTACTGTTTCTTCATACCATCATATCAAAACAAAACTCCAACTTATTTTGTTCAGCTTCCTTCTATGGACCGTCATGAATAACACGTTTCTTTCTTCATTGATCCTGTGGCTTTATAGAGTACTATGACCAAAAGAAGTGCACAAGTTTATCCATAAAATCTCATTAATCTCATATCAATCTTTCATTACATCCTTAACCATTTTCAAATCCAAATTCCAAAAGTTTGTTACAAATGCCCACCCACATGATTTGGTATGGGGACATTACTTCCACTTTATTTATTTATCCTCCTCGAGGATTCTTATCCCCCGGAATTGTCGACAGAGCCTTGAAATCTTCAATCTTCTGTTTCATCATGGTGGT
Source organism: Aegilops longissima (assembly GCA_021605205.1). Classification (NCBI taxonomy): domain Eukaryota; kingdom Viridiplantae; phylum Streptophyta; class Magnoliopsida; order Poales; family Poaceae; genus Aegilops; species Aegilops longissima. The sequence goes on along the minus strand of JAHIAM010010144.1, from coordinate 5,935 downwards.
CTTGAGCTTTACCTCCATCATCTCTGGCTTTTAGGTATTCCGAGTATAACAGTCTTGCTTCAAGTATTTCCGATCGGATGGCTTCCGGCTTTCACTTAACAGCAAAGAAAGTTGCTTGTGGCACACGTGAAATGAAAAGTACCCCATCATTTTGGGCAAACTTTTCAAATGGTGGAGGTGTACCTCCACATACCAAAGTTCCCCCTTTTGCATGAAAGGGTAGCCTTTGTAACTGGATCTCCTTCAAGGTGAATATGCTTCATCATGTCCTTAGGATCTTGGGTAATCATGATCACTTGTCGGGTCATGATCGTTTGGACCCTTAAGGAAAGACTCATAAAGGGCGTCTCCTTTGTGAAAAGAAATGATGCTCAATTAAGGTACTTATCTCCCGGGCATAATTCATATCATCCAAAAGAACTTCAAACTCAATTTCCAATTTCCTGTTTATGCATCACAACTCACCTTCTTCCATGTTCATCAAGAATATTTTTCCAAGATAAAATATGACAACCCTTAAAGCTTTTCAGATGTGACATTACAACTTTATTGAGTCATGAACTATTACAATCCGGTAATCTATTACATAACTCAACTCATTGAGCTCATGAAAATGAAATTGCTTTCTACTACTCTTATTATCCATATCAAATTCCAACTACTCAACCCAGCTTTCATCTTGTCGGGACATTTAATAGCATAATGTCCCGCCTCCTTTGGAAAACAAATGACTTCCCATGCCTCGGGGCTTCTTTGTGATTATCGGGCCCGGATTCTTGGCTTTTTTCGGACATTTACTAGCGTAATGACCTAAACCTTGCACCTCTAACAAGTGATATGACCAGGTCCTTCTGCAAAAATTGGTTGTTCTCGGGTTGCTTTCCTTTTCTCTTCTGGATTTCTGTTAATCAGAGTTTCTATCTCCCGGGGTCAAACTTCACTTGCCGGGAAATATCCCGGATACCCTTTCTTTCCTTGGTGCAATAATGTGAAAATGTCCTTCTTCTCCACATGAATAGGGCATTGGAGTAAAATCTGTTGAGACCTTCTCCATCCGGTCTTCAACACTTTCATTCATTTGGTTCTTCTAGATCTTCCTTGAGGGCTTCTTTCATTCCATCTTCCTGCTTGAATAGTTTGTTGCACCGGGAGTAAATGTGACCTTTGCCCGGTAGTGGGTGGTTCCTTCACCAAAAGAAAGTCACCGGCTAGTTGGGCATTCCTCAATGGGTGTTTCTCCTCACAATGAGGGCATCCATCTTTGTGTTCCTCCGGTGTGTCCTATTTCCCAAAATCTTGGCACAAGGTTTACTTCTTGGTGCATCATGGTGTTCGGATAAGGCGTGATTTCAACAGGGTCTTCTTGAATTCCTCCCAAGTTCTTGCTCCATTAAATCCGATGGCTTGATGCATGTTCCACCAGGTTGCAGCACTTTCTGTAAAATTTGAAGAGCATATTGAACCTCATACTTCCTTGAAACCAAATTGCTCCCAAGTGATTTTCCATTTCTCAATCCATAGCTCGCCTCGGGCTGAGTCTTGTCCGAGAATATCACCCAACTTCATTCATCATCTATGGGGTTCAAGGGTTTTAGGGTGAGATGAGAGAGGTGGGAGGGAATACACACAATACCACCAATAGTTTTGAAGAAAGCGAGTTTTATTTTTGGGCTGTCGGAAAAAACATCAAACAAATGACAGCTCACAATCATCGTATCTAACGTAAGTGTATAATAGAGGTTGGTCTTCTAAAGGTCTAATAATTCTTGAGATCCTTTCAAGTCTTGAGTCTTCAACTGTTCTAGCTTCTAATTCATGGTGAAATCCTCTTTACTCTGAAGGGGCCATCAGTTCTCGATATCAAATCCTTCTTGGAGTGTCTTGATTGATCCTCCGGGTGATCAAAGGATAAGGGTATATTCTAACTATTTGAGGTAAGAGGTCTATTTGATAAAATCAGAAAAAGTGAGAAGTAAGAGTCTTTTGTAAATAAAGTTTTTGAGATATCCTGTCCTAGGGCTTTTCCGGTTTCTAGGGTCACGTCCTCGAGTCAACATGTGCTCGATACCATATACTGACGCCGACCTCGGACGGTCAAGCCTCGTGTTCTTTGTGCCATCCTCGGATCAGTATCTTTGGCACACACGATACATCAATGTATATATCAAAGTGCAATCACATGTATAATTAACGTAAAACTGATATATACCTCATAATACTCATGGAAACAATCAAGCGGGTGTGGAGTCCCATCAACGCCATCGGCGGTTGAGTGTAGAACCGTAACCCTGTATCGTAACTCTTACTCGTCGAGGAAATATACGCAACATGATACGTTGCAGCCGTGTAAGTCGATTACATTGAATGTAACGGCAAGATCACAATATGAAAAGCAGATGATAAACTATACTATATGCATTATGGCTTTATGGCTCTGTATCTGAGTTTTGTTTGCATAAAAGCTGATTTTATTTTACCTACATCAAAGGCATAAATGGAGTACGTACTATGGAGTTTTCTATCATGACATGGTTCCGCCAACCGATGTCTCATAGCCCAATACATCATAAGTTGCCCACAATTAAGTTATCAATCCGGTGTTGAGAGTTCGAGATAGATCCAAGTCCAGATGCTCAAATTGTCCAGTAAGCAGGGGACACGGCTAATCGATTAGGTTATAACCCTCTGCGGAGGTTTGTACACTTTACCAAGATTCGATCCCTCTTTTACGTTCTCGCACTTGAGTGTTTGAGAACAAGATGACGAAACATGGTCTTCGAAGAGTTCCCGACCACTTCCGGTGCTCATTCAATCCTACCGTAGTTCTACATCTGCTAGAACCGTCCCAGCCGAGTCACAACTAAGGTCAACCAAGCGAGCCCATAATGACTTGCGGTTGCACGGTAAGCTTCGGGCATGAAGTATTCTTCCGTCTCTTTGAGTCAGGGTGAAGCTTTCCAAGATGTCATGGCGCTTCTCCATGCATCCCGGCCAACCACGGTTTCTCCAGTGCTCGTCAACAATCCTTCACCCAGTAGTGTGTATTGAATTCTTGTCTTGAGTCTTGAAGTCTTGAGGCCTTGAAGATGCAGTCCTTGCAGATTCCATCATGGAGTTATCGTCATTGGCGTAGAATCCTCCATTCTCACACCACTCCAGTACTCATACCAAACCCGTCTACTATAGCGTAGCATTAAATAAAATATCGTCCGGGCTTGGTAACAGGGGGTGGGTTCCTACCTCATGCATACTACTCAACTACAAGATTCAATAACACTCTGAGAAGTGGTTGCAAAGATGTCACTAAATGCAATAAAACATAGGCAGGAAAGCATGGTCAAAGTGAACTTGCACGGTGATGTTGACGAAGAAGAATTATCGTTCTCAAGAAATAACTTGATAGACTACTCGTCACTCTCTGATGAAATCTATATAACAAACATATCATTCACATAAGCACTCACACTAACAATCAAAACAAAAGAGAAGCGAATAAGAATCCGAAGGAACTTCAAATAAAACTAGGAGTCTTCTTCTACAACATTCACAAAAATAGTTTTGTCTAACGGAAAATAAAACACTAAAATAACAGAGAATAAAATATAAATTTGGTTAAGACAAAAATAAAGTATTTTTTTCATAAAGCTATTTTGAAAGTATTTTCAATTGGGAGTTAAAACAGTAGAAAATCCATTGCAAGTTATTAGCGAACTTGAATTGATTTCACGATAACAAAATAAAAATAAATATAAAAACTTGTTGAACACCTACTGTTTAACTAATAGAAACCAAACATAAACTTTCTGAAATATAAAATAAAATAATTTAAAAACAACTATAGAAAAAGAAGTAGCTATAATTGAATAGAACTAAAACAGAATTTGTTTTACATGAAACAATAAGCTAAAATACTCAAACAATTTTGAAGTTTTTACCACTGGTAAATATGATCACTAGTGATCAGTAGAAAAAGAATCAAATAAAAATCTATTTTAAACTCCCGGAATAAGCAAAACAAGCTTTAATTCAAATCTGATCTAACTCAATTTTATAAATCCAAACATAGACAAATTATATATTTTGGAAACTACAAGAAAATTGTGATCTAACATAAAAGAATCAGCATCATTGGACTTCTAGATCAAAAGTTATAAGCTAAACAAGAACGGAACTAAATCTGTTACGGAATAAATCTAAAAACAAGCGGAGTTACTGTCGTGAGGCAGAGATGGCAGGAAGGAGAAAGGCGATGTGGAGGGCTGCTCCGGCGAGCGAGGGTGCGAGGTGGGGGTGGCGGATGGAAAGAGCGAGGGAGATCGGGAAGGTGGAGATTTCCTGTCTCCATGGACATGGAAAGCTTACGTAGCGTGAGAGGAAACAGAGAAAGGAGATGATCTCTTGTTGGGCTAGAATAGGAAAGTGCTTAATGGGCCAGCAGGTTTTCCTAATAAAAGCGATTCCATTCCTATTTTAAAATTAGGAAACTAAAACAATAAAAAGGAAATCAAATCAATTGAATAAAGAGTTTTATATACTAAAATTATCAGAAAAATAAAATGTAGATGATGAGCATTATTCCACGGCCAAAATAAAAACTTAAAAAATGTTTTCAGAAAATCCCTAAAGGCTTTATTTCTTTTTGCAAATAATTTTAAATAAAAACTTTGGTTTTCTTGGCTCAAATATTTTCAAAAATGCCCCTGATTTTGGAGGTCATTTTCCTCCGCTCTTTCTTGCTTGCAAGAATTTATTTTTGAGGTATTTCTCGGGAAGAAAAATAGAAAGCAAGTGCAAATATTTGAAAGAATTAAATTGCAAAACTCCGTTCAAATTCTTTATAGTTGAAGAAGTCATGTCATCTTCTCTCATTGATTTTAATAGGATGAATTTGAATTTACGGAGAAGGGAAAGTCATTTTATTCCTCTCTTTCAAAAGTTTTTGAAAAGGTTCAAATTTCACTCAAGTTTAATTCACTCAAGCAAACAAACAAACAATTCAATTAATTATATTAACATTCCAAAATTTGGGATGTTACAGTAAACTTGCTGGACGGTGATGGGTTGGATGAGATTTACCATGTAATCAAGTTAGTTTTGTTAGGGTTTGATCCTAGTATCCACTATGTTCAGAGATTGATGTTGCTATGACTTTGCTATGCTTAATGCTTGTCACTAGGGCCGAGTGCCATGATTTCAGATCTAAACCTATTATGTTTTCATGAATATATGTGTGTTCTTGATCCTATCTTGCAAGTCTATAGTCACCTATTATGTGTTATGATCCGACAACCCAGTGACAATAATCGGGATACTTCAGGTGATGACCGTAGTTTAGGGAGTTCATGTATTCACTATGTTCTAATGCTTTGTCCCGTTCTCTATTAAAGGAGGCCTTAATATCCCTTAGTTTCCAATAGGACCCGCTTCCACGGGAGGGTAGGACAAAGGATGTCATGCAAGTTCTTTTCCATAAGCACGTATGACTATTTACGGAATACATGCCTCGTTACATTGATGAATTTGAGCTAGTTCTGTGTCACCCTATGTTATAGCTATTACATGAGGAATCGCATCCGACATAATTATCCATCAACGATCTATTGCCTCACGAGCTTTTCATATATTGTTCTTCAGCTTATTTACTTTTCCGTTCGCATATGTTAACTACTACAAAAACCCAAAAACATTTATCTTTACTTTTGCTACCGTTACCTTTATTATCATTCTACTTTGCTATTAAACACTTTTGCTGCAGATACTAAGTTATCCGGTGTGGTTGAATTGACAACTCAATGCTAATACTCAAGAATATTCTTTGGCTCCCCTTGTGAATCAATAAATTTGGGTTGTACTTTACCCCGAAATTTGCGATCCCCTACACTTGTGGGTTATCAAGACTAATTTCTAGCCCCCTTGTGGATAATATCCAAATCTA
>JAHIAM010010143.1:0-16871 GCA_021605205.1 Aegilops longissima | reverse complement strand
CTCTTCCTTCCCCTTCCTCTTCCTAGTAGGACTAGGAAAGGGAGTCCTACTCCTACTAGGAGGAGGACTCCCTCCTTGGTGCGCCTCAAGGCTGGCCGCCCTCCCCTTGCTCCTTTATATACGGGCAGGGGGCACCCTAGACACACAAGTTGATCTTCGTGATCGCTCTTAGCTGCAGCGGTGCCCCTCCACCATATTCCACCTCGGTCATATTGTTGCGGTGCTTAGCTAAGCCCCGCGACGGTAGAACATCAAGATCGCCACCACGCTGTCAGGCGACGGAACTCCTTCCCGACGCTTTGCTGGATCGGAGCCCGGGATCGCCATCGAGCTGAACGTGCTAAGAACTCGGAGGTGCCGGAGTAACGGTGCTTGGATCGGTCGGATCGTGAAGACGCACGACTACATCAACCGTGATATAACGCCTCGCTTTCGGTCTACGAGGGTACGTGGACGACACTCTCCTCTCGCTGCTATGCCATCACCATGGTCTTGCGTGATCGTGAGGAAATTTTTGAAATTACTACATTACCCAACAAAGGCATCCGAGCCTGGTTTTATGCGCTGATGTCATATGCACGAGTAGAACACAAGTGAGTTGTGGGCGATATAAGTCATACTACCTACCAGATGTCATACTTTGGTTCAGCGGTATTGTGAGATGAAGCGCCCGACCGACATTACGCCAGACGCTTACGCGAGACTGGTTTCACCGCCGTGAGCACTCGCTGCTTAAAGGTGACCGGCGGGTGTCTGCCTCTCACTTTAGTTGAACCGAGTAAGCTACGCCCGTCCTTGAGAAGGTTAAACGAGTCTATTTGACGAAGTATCGCTGTGGTTTTGATGCGAGGTAAGAACGGTTCTTGCTCAGCCCGTAGCAGCCACGTAAAACTTGCAACAACAAAGTAGAGGACGCCTAACTTGTTTTTGCAGGCATGTTGTGATGTGATATGGTCAAGACGTGATGCTATATTTTATTGTATGAGATGATCATGTTTTGTAACCGAAGTTATCGGAATCGGCAGGAGCCATATGGTTGTCGCTTATTGTATGAAATGCAACGCTATGTAATTGCTTTACTTTATCACTAAGCGTAGCGATAGTCGAGAAGCAATAGTTGGCTAGACGACAACGATGCTACGATGGAGATCAAGGTGTCGCACGGTGACGATGGTGATCATGACGGTGCTTTGAGATGGAGATCACAAGCACAAGATGATGATGGCCATATCATATCACTTATATTGATTGCATGTGATGTTTATCCTTTATGCATCTTATCTTGCTTTGATTGACGGTAGCATTATAAGATGATCTCTCACTAAAATTATCAAGTAGTGTTCTCCCGAGTATGCACCGCTGCCAAAGTTCGTCGTGCCGAGACACCACGTGATGATCGGGTGTGATAAGCTCTACGTCCATCTACAACGGTGTAAGCCAGTTTTGCACACGCAGAATACTCAGGTTATACTTGACGAGCCTAGCATATGCAGATATGGCCTCGAACACGGAGACCGAAAGGTCGAGCGTGAATCATATAGTAGATATGATCAACATAAGATGTTCACCATTGAAAACTACTCCATCTCACGTGATGATCGGTTATGGTTTAGTTGATTTGATCACGGATCACTTAGATGACTAGAGAGATGTCTGCCTAAGTGGGAGTTCTTAAGTAATATGATTAATTGAACTTTAATTTATCATGAACTTAGTCCCGTAGTATTTTGCAAATTATGTTGTAGATCAATAGCTCGCGTTGTTGCTTCCCTATGTTTTCATATGTGTTCCTAGAGAAAATTGTATTGAAAAATGTTAGTAGCAATGATGCGGATTGGATCCGTGATCCGAGGTTTATCCTCATTGCTGCACGTAAGAATTATGTCCTTGATGCACCGCTAGGTGATGACCTATTGCAAGAGCAAGATGCGACGTTATGAACGCTATTAGCTCAATATGATGACTACTTGATAGTTTAGTGCACCATGCTTAAACGGCTTAGAATCGACTTCAAAGACGTTTTGAACGCCATGGACCATATGAGATGTTCCAGAGTTGAAGTTAATATTTCAAGCAAATACCCGAGTTGAGAGATATGAAGTCTCCAACAAGTTCTATAGCTAAAAGATGGAGGAGAATCGCTCAACTAGTGAGCATGTGCTCGATTGTCCGGGTACTTCAATCGCTTGAATCAAGTGGGAGTTAATCTTCCAGATAAGATAGTGATTGACAGAATTTTCTAGTCACCATCACTAAGTTACTAGAACTTCGTGATGAACTATAGTATGCAAGGGATGACGAAAACACTCCCAAGCTCTTCGCGATGCTAAAATCGCGAAGGTAGAAATCAAGAAAACATCAAGTGTTGATGGTTGACAAGACCACTAGTCTCAAGGAAAAGGGCAAAGGGAAGAAGGGAACTTCAAGAAGAACGGCAAGCAAGTTGTTACTCGAGTGAAGAAGCCCAAGTCCGACCTAAGCCCGAGACTAAGTGCTTTTGCTGCAATGGAACTGGTCATCGAAGCGGAACTACCCCAAGTATTTGGCGGATAAGAAGGATGGCAAAGTGAACAAAGGTATATTTGATATACAGATTATTGATGTGTATTTTACTAGTGTTCGTAGTAAACCTCGGTATTTGATACTCGTTCGTTGCTAAGAGTAGTAACTTGAAACGGAGTTGCGTAATGAATGAAACTAGTTGAAGGGAAGTGACGATGAGTGTTGGAAGTAGTTCCAAGATTGATATGATCATCATCGCACACCCCTATACTTTCGGATTAGTGTGAAACCTAAATAAGTGTTATTTGGTGTTGAGCATAAATATGATTTGATCATGTTTATTGCAATACGGTTATTCATTTAAGTAAGAGAATAAATTGTTGTTCTGCTTACATGAATAAAACCTTATATGGTTACACACCCAATGAAAATGGTTCATTGGATCTCGATCATAGTGATACACATATTCATAATATTGAAACCAAAAGATGCAAAGTTAATAATGATAGTGCAACTTATTTGTGGTAATCGCCGCTTAGGTCATATTGGTGTAAAGCGATGAAGAAAATCCATGCCGATGGACTTTTGGAATCACTTGATTATGAATCATTTGATGCTTAAGTAACCATGCCTTTTGGGCAAGATGACTAAAACTCCGCTTCTCCCAAACAATGGAACAAGCTATTGACTTATTGGAAATAATACATACCGATGTATGCGATCCAATGAGTGTTAATGCTCGTGTAAGTATCATTATTTTCTCGACCTTCACAGATGATTTGAGCAGATATGGGTATATCTACTTGATGAAACATAAGTCTGAAATAGTTGAAAGGTTCAAAGAATTTCAGAGTGAAGTGGAAAATCATCGTAACAAGAAAATAAAGTTTCGCGATCTGATCGTGAGAGATGAATATTTGAGTTACGAGTTTGGTCTTCAATTAAAACAAAGTGGAATAGTTTCACAGCTCACGCCACATGGAACACCACAACATAATGGTGTGTCCGAACATCAGAATCGCACTTTATTGATATGGTGCGATCTATGATGTATCTTACCGATTTACCACTATCGCTTTGGGGTTATGCATTAGAGACACTGCATTCACGCTTAATAGGGCACCATCTAAACCGCTGAGATGACACCGTATGAACTATGGTTTAACAAGAAACCTAAGCTGTCGCTTCTTAAAGTTTGAGTTGTGATGCTTATATGAAAAGGTTTCAACCCGATAAGCTCGAACCCAAATCGGAAAGGTGCGCCTTCATAGAATACCCAAAGGTAACTATTGGGTACACCTTCTATCACAGATCCAAGGCAAGTCATTCGTTGTTAAGATGGATCCTTTCTAGAGAAGAGGTTTCTCTCAAAGAAGTGAGTGGGAGGAAAGTAGAACTTGATGAGGTAATTGTACCTTCTCCTTATTGGAAAGTAGTTCATCACAGAATCAGTTCCAAGTGATTCCTACACCAATTAGTGAGGAAGTTAATGATGATGATCATGAAACTTCAGATCAAGTTGTTACCAAACCTCGAGGTCTTCCAGAGTAAGATCCGCACTGAGTGGTACGATAATCCTATTCTAGAAGTCATGTTACTAGACCATGATGAACCTACGAACTATGAGGAAGCGATGATGAGCCCAGATTCCGCGAAATGGTTTGAGACCATGAAATCTGAGATGGGATCCATATATGAGAACAAAGTGTGGACTTTGATGGAGTTGCTCGATGATCGGCAAGCCATATTATATAAATGGATCTTCAAGAGGAAGACAGATGCCGATAGTAGTATTACTATCTATAAAGCTCGACTTGTCGAGAAAGGTTTTCGACAAGTTCAAAGTGTTGACTACAATGAGATTTACTCAACTCAGAAGCGATGCTTATGTCTGTCTCAATCATGTTAGCAATCGCCACATTTTATGAAATCGCAAATGGATGTCAAAACTACATTCTTTAATGGATTTATTAAAGAAGAGTTGTATATGATGCAACCGAAGGTTTTGTCAATCCTAAAGGAGCTAACAAAATGTGCAAGCTCCAGCGATCCATCTATGGACCGGTGCAAGCATCTCGAGTTAGAATAAACGCTTGATAGTGTGATCAAAGATATAGTTTTATACAGACTTGTGGTGAAGCCTCAGATTTACAAGAAAGTGAGTAGGAGCACTACAAGATTTCGATAAGTATATGTGAATGACATATTGTTGATCGGAAATAATGTAGAATTATTCTGCAAAGCATAAAGGAGTATTTGAAAGGAGTTTTTCAAAGAAAGACCTCGTGAAGTGTTATATATTGAGCATCAAGATCTATAGAGATAGATCAAGACGCTTGATAAGTTTTTCAATGAATACATACCTTGACAAGATTTTGAAGTAGTTCAAAATGGAACAGTCAAAGAAAGAGTTCTTGCCTGTGTTACAAGGTGTGAGATTGAGTAAGACTCAAAACCCGACCACGCAGTAAGATAGAAAAGAATGAAAGTCATTCCCTATGCATCAGCCATAGGTTCTATAAAGTATGTCATGTCAGTGTACCAGATCTATTGCATACCCTACCACTAAAGCTTGGCAAGGAGTGCAATAGTGATCTAGGAGTAGATCAATGGACATCGGTCAAAATTATCCTTAGTAGAATAAGGATATGTTTCTCGATTATGGAAGTGAAAAAGGTTCACGTAAAGGGTTACGCCGATGCAAGTTTTAACACTAATCTAGATGACTCGAAGTCTCAATCTGGATACATATTGAAAGTGGGAGCAATTAGCTAGAGTAGCTCCGCAAGAGCATTGTTGACATAGAGATTTGCAAAATACATACGGATCTGAATGTGGCGCATCTGCTGACTAAGATTCTCTCACAAAGCAAAACATGATCACACCTTAGTACTCTTTGGGTGTTAATCACATAGCGATGTGAACTAGATTACTGAATCTAGTAAACCCTTTGGTCTTGGTCACATGGCGATGTGAATTATGGGTGTTAATCACATGATGATGTGAACTATCGATGTTAATCACATGGTGATGTGATCTAGATTATTGACTCTAGTGCAAGTGGGAGATCAAGGAAATATGCCCTAGAGGCAATAATAAAGTTATTATTTATTTCCTTATATCATGATAAATGTTTATTATTCATGCTAGAATTGTATTAACCGGAAACATAATACATGTGTGAATACATAGACAAACAAGATGTCACTAGTATGCCTCTACTTGACTAGCTTGTTAATCAAAGATGGTTATGTTTCCTAACCATGAACAAGGAGTTGTTATTTGATTAACAAGGTCACATCATTAGTTGAATGATCTGATTGACATGACCCATTCCGTTAGCTTAGCACTTGATCGCTTAGTATGTTGCTATTGCTTTCTTCATGACTTATACAAAGTTCCTGAACTATGAGATTATGCAACTCCTGCTACTGAGGAACACTTTGTGTGCTACCAAACGTCACAACGAATCGGGTGATTATAAAGGTACTCTACAAGTGTCTCCAAAGTATATGTTGAGTTGGCATGAATCAAGATTAGGATTTGTCATCCGATTGCTCGGAGAGGTATTCTAGGCCTTCTCGGTAATACACATCACATAAGCCTTGTAAGCATTGCAACTAATGAGTTAGTTGTGAGATGATGTATTACGAACGAGTAAAGAGACTTTCCGTAACGAGATTAAACTAGGTATTGATACCGACGATCAATCTCGATAAGTAACATACCGATGACAAAGGGAACAACGATGTTGTTATGCGGTTTGACCGATAAAGATCTTCAGAGAATATGTAGGAACCAATATGGGCATCCAGGTTCCGCTATTGGTTATTGACCGAGAATGGTTCTAGGTCATGTCTACATAGTTCTCGAACCGTAGGGTCCGCACGCTTAAGGTTTCAATGACGTTATATTATGAGTTTATGTATTTTGATGTACCAAGGAGTTCGAGTCCCGATGTGATCACGGACATGACGAGGAGTCTCAAATGGTCGAGACATAAAGATTGATATATTGATGGTTATATTCGACACCGAAAGGTTCCGAAGTTTCGGAGAAACCGGAGTGCCGAGGGGTTACCGAACCCCGGGAAGTTATGGGCCTTATTGGGCCAAGAGGGAGAGAGAGGGCTGCACCAGAGGTGGCGCGCCTCCATGGGGAGTCCGACTGACTAGGAGGGGGCGAGCCCCTTCCCTCTCCTCTCCCTCTCTTTCCTTCCCCTTCCCTCTTCCTAGTAGGATTAGGAAAGGAGTCCTACTCCTACTAGGAGGAGGACTCCCTCCCTTGGTGCGCCTAAGGCTGGCCGCCTCCCCTTGCTCCTTTATATACGGGGCAGGGGGCACCCTAGAACACACAAGTTGATCTTCGTGATCGCTCTTAGCCGCAGGCGGTGCCCCTCCACCATATTCCACCTCGGTCATATTGTTGCGTGCTTAGGCGAAGCCCCGCGACGGTAGAACATCAAGATCGCCACCACGCTGTCAGGTCGACGGAACTCCTCCCCGACGCTTTGCTGGATCGGAGCCCGGGATCGCCATCGAGCTGAACGGTGCTAAGAACTCGGAGGTGCCGAGTAACGGTGCTTGGATCGGTCGGATCGTGAAGACGACGACTACATCAACCGCGCTGATATAACGCCTCGCTTTCGGTTCACGAGGGTACGTGACGACACTCTCCTCTCGCTGCTATGCCATCACCATGGTCTTGCGTGATCGTGAGGAAATTTTTGAAATTACTACGTTATTTCAACATAGTGATCTAGAGTAGATCATCGACAGCGGTCAAAATTATCCTCATCGGAATAAGGATATATTTCTATTATGGAGGTGACAAAAGGTTCGTCAGAAAGAGTTACGCTAATGCAAGTTTTGACACAGATCCGATGACTCTAAGTCCCGATCTAGATACATATTGAAAGTGGAGCAATTATTAGAGTAGCTCTGCAAAGTAGCATTGTTGACATAGATATTTGCAAATACTTACAGATCTGAATATTACAAACCCGCTGACTAAAATTATCTCACAAGCAAAACATGATCACACCTTAGTACTCTTTTGGGTGTTAATCACATAGCGATGTGAACTAGATTACTGACTTAGTAAACCCTTCGGTGTTGGTCACATATCGATGTGAACTATGGGTGTTAACTACATAAAGATGTGAACTATTGATGTTAGATCACATGCGATGTGAACTAGATTATTGACTCTAGTGCAAGTGGGAGACTAAAGGAAATATGCCCTAGATGCAATAGTAAAGTTATTATTTATTTCCTTATTTCATGATAAATGTTTATTATTCATGCTAGAATTGTATTAACCGGAAACATAATACATGTGTGAATACATAGACAAACAGAGTGTCACTAGTATGCCTCTACTTGACTAGCTCATTAATCAAAGATGGTTATGTTTCCTGACCATGGACAAAGAGTTGTTATTTGATTAACGGATCACATCATTAGGTGAATGATCCGATTGACATGACCCATTCCATTAACTTAGCACCCGATCGCTTAGTATGTTGCTATTGCTTTCTTCATGACTTATACATGTTCCTATGACTATGAGATTATGCAACTCCTGCTTGCCGGAGGAACACTTTGTGTGCTACCAAACGCCACAACGAATCGGGTGATTATAAAGGAGCTCTACTGTGTGTCTCCAAAGGTACATGTTGGGTTGGCGATTTCGAGATTGGGATTTGTCACTCCGATTGCCTGGAGAGGTATCTCTCGGCCCTCTCGGTAATGCACATCACATAAGCCTTTGTAGCATTGCAACTAATGAGTTAGTTAAGTAGATGATGTATTACGAATCAGTAAAGAGACTTGCCGTAACGAGATTGAACTAGGTATTGATACCGACGATCGAATCTTGGGCAAGTAACATACCGATGACAAAGGAACAACGATGTTGTTATGCGGTCCGACCGATAAAGATCTTCATAGAATATGTAGGAGCCAATATGAGCATCCGTGTTCCGCTTATTGGTTATTGACCGAGACGGTTCTCGGCCATGTCTACATTGTTCTCGAACCGTAGGGTCCGCACGCTTAACGCTACGGCGATGCTTTCATTATGAGTTTATGCATTTTGATGTACCAAGGTTGTTCGAGTCCCGGATGTGATCACGGACATGACGAGGAGTCTCAAATGGTCGAGACGTAAAGATTGGTATATTGAAGCCTATATTTGATATCGGAATTGTTCCGTGAAATCGGATTTTACCGAGTACCGGAGGTTACTGAATTTCCGGAGGTATATGGGCCTTAGTGGGCTTTAGTGGAAGAGAGGAGAGGTGGCTGTGGCTGGCTGCCGCCTCCCCCCTAGTCCGAATAGGACAGGGAGAGGGCGGCGCCTTCCTTCTCTCTCTCCTCTTCCCTCCCGAATCCTATTCCAACTAGGAAAGGGGGGAATCTCTACTCCCAAAGGGAGTAGGACTCTCCCGCGCGCCTCCTCCCGGCCGGCCGCACTTCGAGGGAGTCCTCGATTAGGGGTGTCCGATAGCCGACTACCATCATCACCGAACTATCATTTGCCGGACTATCATCATCGACCGGACTCCAAGACTATGAAGATAGAAGATTGAAGACTTCCGTGTTCGGATGGGACTTTCCTTGGCGGGAAGGCAAGCTTGGCAATACGGATATGTAGATCTCCTACCATTGTAACCGACTCTATGTAACCCTAGCCCTCTCCGCTGCCTATATAAACCGGATGGCTCTAGTCCGTAGGACAACAATCACAACAACCTTACAATCATACCATAGGCTAGCTTCTAGGGTTTAGCCTCCTTGATCTCGTGGTAGATCCACTCTTGTAAACATCCACAATATCAATATCAATCAAGCAGACGAGGGTTTTACCTCCATCAAGAGGGCCCAACCTGGTAAACATCGTCCCTTGTCTCCGTTACCATCCGCCTAGACGCACAGCCTCGGACCCCTACCCGAGATCCGCCGGTTTTGACACCGACATTGGTGCTTTCATTGAGAGTTCCTCCGTCGCCACCAATAGGCTTGATGGCCCTTCAATCAAGAACGACGCAGTCCCGGTGAGACCTTTCTCCCGGACAGATCTTCAGATTCGGGCGGCTTTCAGATCGCGGCCAACTCCTTGGCCATCCGAGCAGATCGAAGTTACGCCCGCCGCGTGTCAGTTTGAAGCTTAAACTTCACGGCCGATATCCGCGGGACTTGATCCTCGGCGGATCTCGAGCCATACCGATCGCTACCGCTGTCACGATGGGCATGACTTAACTCGCCACGGACAAGACCTTGAGGTCAGACTCGATCCGCCCCCACTCATAGTCCGGAGCCGATCGTCAATCGAGGACGGATGGCTGGACACCGCCGGAGCCGCAATTCCACGGCGATGGAGCCAAACACTTACCTTGTCCCACGAAGCCTATGACTCGAGGTGTCGGACTTTGCCGACTCAGACTCTCCCGCGCTACCGCCACGAATCCGATTACGCCGATCATGGAATTCACCGCTGCGACATCTTTCAAAGACTCGCCTTCAAATGATATCATAAATTCATTGAAGCATCTCTCGCTATCCGAGAGCCCTAGCCAAACTACGGCCAGACGGTTGGGACGCTGGATGACTAAGAAATTCAGATCCCACCCACCACCCACTTCAGAGCCACCGCCGACGATTTAACCGACGATTGACCACGACCAAGACATCGACGGTATGGACGATGATGCCGAGACTACCAAGAACCAAAGGCTTCACAGGACACCGAAAACCACCTCGCCATACGACATATACATGGTGGACACCCCAAAAGATGGGGACGGCGAAGAGGCATGGAGGCCGATTCCTTAAAGAAACAGCCCAAGCGCCGACGCCGGGCGCCGCCTAAATCCCGCCACAAAGAAGAATGGAGATTCCGCACAGAGATAATAACACCCCGTAAAGTGCCGAAGACAACTCCCTCCAAAGACGATCCAGCGCAGAGGAGGCGGGCAAGCCCTCGTGAGAGGGCGCGCATTTAAGAGGTCGAGGATGACAATTACTTACCTCCTCCCGGAGACGAGGCAAGCCTCTACGACGCATTTAATTGCTGTGCCCGAGGATCCCGCTTAACAAGAGCTGCTTTGACGCAGCTAATGGCCACGACAAACAACCTAAAGAAAAAGCAACAACAGCTTCAAGCTGATCAAGACCCATCGGGCCGATGATGGACCGAGGTCCTCGCGTCAAGAGTATGAACTCGAACGCCTCCAAAGGTTACCTAAAACGCAAGTTGCTCCCCGCTTAGAGGAGGCAGCATCACTAGCGCATTAACACGGCAGACCGACCACCTCGTGGGTCGAGGAGAGAGGCGGCAAGCCTCCACCAAAACCGCACTCCGCATCGCTTCTAAAAGGTGAAGCCACGGGAATGCGCCGGACTTATAGATATATTGAGGACAAGGCAAGACAATCCAGATCTATCTATGGATCACGGACGCCAAACGACCCACGCATTTAATAATCGCCGCACCGGATACAACTACTCCGCCGGGCTTAACACAGCAGATAACGCCTCTCGAAGCACGCCGCGATATTGCTCAATACAGAGGCGCCAAGACACCCACTATGCTTCACCGACGAAGTAATGGATCATCAAACCTCAAGGGTTCAAACCCATTAATATCGAATCCTTACGATGGCACAATGACCTCGCGGGTCCGGATTGAGGATTATCTCCTCCATATACACATGGCCCGCGCGACGCATCTTCACGCCATCAAATATCTCCCGCCTGCTTAAAGGACCAGCTCGCATTGGCTTAACAGCCTGCCCGCAGAGTCAATTGATGTCGGAAGACCTGGAAGCCGCATTCCTCGACAACTTCTGTGGCACGAGCAAAGCACCACCGACGCAGATGACCTAAGCCACATAATCCAGCAGCTGCATTTAATCGCCAGTACTCGACACGGTTCTAACAAAGAAAATCAAATCGCCGACCGTCCGGATGCGAGGCACTCGCTGCCTTCAAACATAACATCCGCGAAGAGTGGCTGGCCCGCACCTAGACAGAGAAGCCGAACCATGGCAGCCCTCACATCCTCATGACCCGCTTCAGGCGGGAGAGGATAGTCGCTCGCCAGCAAAGAATAACCTCAAAGAAAAACGCCGGCAGTCCGGATACTAAGGACCGCAATGGCAGGTTGGGTCGAACAAAACAAACGCCGATTAACGGCGCATAACAATGAGAATACGGCAGTCAACGCCGGATTCCGAGGCTCCAAACCCGTCAACGGAAGAAGCCATTCAAAAGAACCACGCCGCCTCGTCCAATTTGGACCAATACTCACCGCCTTGTCAAATACATGGAACTCTCAAAAGCTAGCTAACCATACCAACAGAGATTGTTGGGTATTCAAGCAGCAGGCAAATTAATCGCCAAAAAAAGGACAAGGGCTACACAATGATGACGAGGAAGAGACCGGCCACGAACAACAGAGGACAAAAGGGATTCCCTCAAGTTCGGACGGTAAACATGATATACGCAACGATATTCCCAAGAGGGAGCGGAAGCATGCACTAAGGGACGATACGCGATTGAGCCATTCGCCCAAAATTCAACCCATGGTCCTCTTGCCCATCACTTTCGATCAAGAGACCATCCGACCAGCATCCGCCATGGCGGATTCGCCGCATTGGTTTTAGACCCAATCGCTGATGGATTTCACCACGAGTCCTCGATGGACGGCGGCAGAGCCTGAACCTGCTTTATCGTGATACAAAGGCGCAAGATGGGCATAGACCCTTCAAGGATTAAACCTACAACGACGACCTTCAAAGGTGTCATACCAGTGTAGAGGCCAATTGTACAGGCTCGCCATACTAGAAGTGGTCTTCGATCCCTGATAATTTCCGGGCGAGGAGTTAATCTTCGATATAGTCCTGCTCAGCGGCTATCACGCCTGCTTCGGACGAACCGCTGCTTGTAAAGTTCAACGCGTGCCGCATTATGCATACCTTAAGCTCAAGATGCCAGCCCTCGTGGAGTCATCACGGCCAACGGAAACACGGAACGCCCTCCGAACGGAGGAACATACATGCTGCTCGCGCGCGTATAGATCAGCCTTTTAAGGCAATTCTCGAGTCCGCCGTTAAATGACCGGACACGCACCAAACGCTACCGAGCAACATCAACTAAGACCACTTATACGCCCGGGCACGCCAGAAAGTAATGCGCCCCAACCACAGCCCTCGCAAAATTGCAAGACAAACTCTCCACAGACATAATTACGCTCGAGATACCATGGGCATAGGGGAAGGGCACAACCACAACAGACCCAGAGTGCGGTTCGACCACACCAGGGCTCCTAAGTGTGTCGCTTTTTGTTTTATTTTTCTTTTTATACAGAACTCAGTCCGCGGCGAGCCGCCGAACTCATGATGCAACAGCCAGGAAGGACAAAGGCCGCGATTTAACACTCAGTGGTCTCCATCATGAGCATTAAATTTGTTAAAATACAACATTCCGCTGCCTACCCTCGAGGGAGACGCTTTAATTCGCCCAACTCTTGCTTTCCGTGACTATTTGTATCATTCCGACCGATAGCATATCTTCTCTAATAAAATGCAGCACTTTTTGCCTTTTAATTGCATTATTTTATATATATATATATATATATATATATATATATATATATATATATATATATATATATATATATATATATATATATATATATATGTTCATTTATTTACATGTTGCACCTGCATCTTGGTACGCCAAATACACCAGGCTTATGTCCTCCGCTGTATGGTGTGATAAAGTCCACACTTTCACAAGTGCGGCACCTCAACTTATAGCATTATATGAATCGCCTCAATCATGTCTTGGGTCAATAGTTGGGTTTGCTCGCTCCCATGTTTGGCACCTTACGCTCCTGCTCTATCGGCTAAGGTAGCACTGGAGAACCATCGCGATTGCGCTTCGCCTTGAGCCAAGTTAACGCCTCAAAGGAGAAAGCTAAAACTGACCGCATGATAAGGCGTGAGACTGGTCGCTGTTCGAGAGGTCCTTTCGGTCCTTAAAGACCCACGCCGCTCGAGCGAAGTTCCGATTATGTCCGACGTATATGTGATAGCGCCCCAATTCGTCTTCCGAATGCTAGGGGCTTCACCAAATTTAAAATTATAGAATTCTATGGCTAAGTGAGAGTGTTCAAGCACTATAAGTCCGTTGCCTGGTTCGCTGTGTTGAGCACCTCCCAGATGGACCCAAAATGGGAACAAGAGTGCTCAAGTTTATCCTAAACACCCCAAAGACTCGTGGCATGGGGGCCGGGTTTACGACTTGCCATCTCTCGATTTAATAAACGGCCGCATTACGTAAGGTAATATTTTAAATTAAATAAGCGCTGCTTAGCGATATGAACAAAGTTTTCAGCGCATGTGATAACACATTGCTAATTCACTCAATAATTACATCCTCGGGCACTCATCCGCAATCTTATGGGCACCTTCAGACAGCCTTATAGTAAAGTTCGGGCGACGATGCTCCTTGCCCACCGGTGGCGCTGCTGATTAGCTTCTCCGCATCCAGCTTGCCCTAATGCACCTTTGCGCTGGCAAGGGCCCGACGAGCACCTTTCAATACAGGCGGAGCACTTGATAACCTCCACCTGTGGCACGATCCACCAAACCGTCAGACGAGGCCGGTAGCTCCTGTGCATGGCCTCTCCGGCCACAACCGACTATGAGCTCCTTCATGGCCTGCTCGCCACCTTAGAAGCTCGACCACTGCTTCACCTGGTCGCTAGGGGCACTGGATGGCCGCCTCAACATATCGAGACCGTAAGACCTTTCTCCGCTGAGCCCCTCCTCGCTCGATAGAATGCGCGGCATCGTACACGCCATGCGAGGCAGATCTGCAAACGCCTCGAGAGTCTCGAATTCGGTAAGTATCACGTAATTTACATTCACATGCTTGCTTTTGCATGAAAAATGCCTTACCCGCCGCCATCTTCTTCATCAATTCAACCTCCCAAGGGCCTTATGGGCCTCGGCCTTATGGTTTTGCACTTTCGAGCCGAGGCAAGCTCTGACTCGAAGTCTTGAGTCACGCCCAAACTCTCATGCTTTTCCATGAGAGCCTGGAGCTCTTGCTGAACCACCGCCACCTTCGCCTTCTTGCTTTTCTCGCCTGCCTGCGGGTCGTGATTATGCTCGTCATGACACGGCCTCCTTCAGGCCGCCACTGCTCGTGGGCCCCGCAGCATCTATGTTATCCTTGTTATTTTTGTCGCAACCTAAATCCTTTTCTCAGAAGGTACAAATTCAAAGTGGTGTTACTCACCTTCTTTGTCTTGAGTTGTCGCGCGCGCCGAGCTTGCCCGGACCGCCAAGCTCCTCGCTTCAACGCACCGACCTCCGTAGCCAAGGCGGCAGAGGTCAGAAGAAAGCAAGCCTCGCAACCCATATTGACATAATTTTTAGCAACCTCACAGATATCTTTTAAGATCCTCACCAAATTTTTCTTTCCAACACCAAACCGAGCATCAGGGGCTACCGTCTATGCGGTATTACTTTGCATATTTTTAACTTCTACCAAAGCCTGATAGAAGGCTATTGTAAGCTGGCCACCCGCCTTTGGCGAAGCTGCACTTTTCAATCACCGCACTCATAATAGTGCGGTGTTCTTCCTCGATGGAAGCGCTCATAGCCCAACAAATTGCCCGCGCCCGTTGACGGAAGCCGGGCGCCACGGTCTTGCCTTCGATCGGTCAAGGCGACTCCCGAACTCATCTGCTGGTTCTGCTAGGAGTCCGCGAAAGTCCGGAGGGCGCTTTGTGGCGCCCGAGCCTCTCGATGGGTCCTTCGGGATCCCACCCGCGCCCCAAGGCCGCGAGGGGTGGAGGCGGTCGATGGAGTCTACATCCGACGGCCAACGACTCGCTGATGAAGCGGGAGATCATCATCGCCGGATCGCAGCAGCATGCGCATTAGAATGACACTATGTGACGAAAACAGAAAATTATAAATCATTCAGAATCCGGATACTTACGATCTCGCCGAGGCCCGGCCTCGGCGTTATTCTTCCTCGCCAACGCTGACGCTAATGAGCTGTCCGAGGGAATAGTCCTTCCTCTTGACCCTCCGCCCCCCGCCAGGGTAAGCTTCCTCTTCCTCTCTCCTCCTCCGAGAGAGTCCTTCCTCCTCCTCATTTTCGGGAGGAGTCCGCCCGAGTCGCTTGGACATCTGAAAATGGGCACTCTTTCGAGCACCCGTGGCCTCCTTCTGGTTTTTCTTCCGCACCACGCGGCGGTGTTTTAACCAGCAGCCTCGCTAGACGAAGCGCCCATCGGATTTTCTGGCATAGGAGCCGGACAGTAATCTGCTCCGCTTTCTTCATCCAGTCCTCACAAAGGAAAGGGAAATTAAAACCCGATAGAGTCAAACTATGAAAACAAGTGTCCTGCATAGGGTAGAACCACTTACCTCGTCACCAAGGCCATGAAATAAATCATGGTCTTCAACATGATGGGGGCTTCGCGCTTTTGAACAAAGACTTCCAGCGCCTTCAGACGCTGTGTCAAGAGCTTGTTCAATACCGGTGCTGTTCCGGATCGAACTCCCATAGATTGAATGCCCGCCTGGCATGGGAGAATCCGCGGACGAAAGCATGACTTGAACCACGCTAACCAGCTTCGAGCTTTCACCAGCTTGATATGTGTCTCAAGTCCCGCTACCTTTCAAATTGCCCCACAAGAAGCCCTTCTTCTTTCCAGAGGTGAGCTGCGGGGATACCAGATCTAAACTCTGGGGCCGCCGCCCATTTAGGGTCACGCTGCTCGGTGATGTAGAACCACCCCGATTGCCACCCCTTGATGGATTCCACGGCGGCCCTTCAATCAAAGGACGCGGGCATCTTGCCCAACATGGCGCCCAAGACTCCGCTTGAATGCCCTTCACTACCTTCGCTTGACATTGAAGGTCTTGAGCCACAAGTCAAGGGGGGCTGATGCAGAGGAAGGCTCGCATACCACGATGAACGCCGAGATGTTGAGGATGAAGTTCGGCGCCAGATCATGGAAATCCAGCCGAGTAGAACATGAGCCCCCTGACAAAAGGGTGAAGTGGAAAGCCCACCCATGGAGGAAGTGGGAAAGAAAGACAACCTCTCATGGGGCCCGGGTGGGGATGAGCTGCCCTCGTCAGTAGCCGGCGCTGATGTCGCCGGAGAGGTATCCGCCGCTCAAGCTTACGATTTGCTCTCCTTAACGGTGGAGGCCAACCATTTACCTCCGCCTCCCGACATGGCTCTGAGAAGGTTGAGACGAGATGCGCGAACTTGGGCGCCGGAGCTCGAAAAGCGCCGGAGATGGGTAAGCAAAGGAGGAAGAAGGCGAGGTGA
>JAHIAM010010142.1:0-13152 GCA_021605205.1 Aegilops longissima | reverse complement strand
GCTATAAAAGCCGAGGCCCCGCACCCCATTCCCCTAGCCTCGCGGACCCCTCTCCTCTCCTCCCGAGCTCACCGAGCACCAAGCCCTCCCCCGCCATTTTGCCATTGCCGACGCCTGTGCACCCCTGACCTCCCAACACCACCGAACCCCCCCGACCCGTGCTGGCGTCTTCCGACGAGTCGCTGAGCTCGCTGACGTCCGGACGCCTGAGCACTTCGCCGCCGCCGCCGCCGTCGCCGGAGTCCGGTAAGTCACCGGCAATCCCCCTCCCCCGTCCGATCGTAGATCTACGGCTAAGATTAGAAGCCCCCGAAGGGTTAGGTTTTAGTTAGAAAACCGGCCGGCCCGATCGGTTTAATTTTTAGTTTAGGTTTTTATTTTAGGCCCGGTTCATTTTAGTTAACCCTAGGGCCCATTTAGCCTATCTAACGCACAGGGCACAGTTTAGGCCCATTGGGCCTTTTTCTTTTTAATTTGATTTTCTGTTTTAGCCGAATAGTTTCAGTTTTCAAAAATGTATATCTTTTATTCTGTTTAATATTTTTTGATGATTCTTTTTTTGTTGGATTGCAAATTTTATGTAGTTTCTGAAAAATATATATTTAGCTATGTTAAAAATAATTAAAAATGCTTTAATATTGTTTTAGCCAGAATAGTAAATCTGCTATAACTTTAGTTAGAAAAATTATTTTTGCATGATTCTTTTTGTCACCACTTTATTTTGACATTGCCAAACCCTAGAAATTAACTTGGGTATTTTAGGATTAATAATTAATTAATTTTAGACAGAATACTATTAAACCTAATTAATTAACTAGTTCTGTTTTTCTATTAAATTAATTAGTAAATTAATTTATTTTTAACTTGTGATTAGTTATTCTAGGTTAGTTTCTGTCATGCTAGTAGATGAACTTTTATTTATAATTAATAAAAGTTTTAAATTAATTTTCTTAATAGAAATTGGATTAGGCCTAAAATGAGTTTTATAATAGCTTTTAATTATTTCTTTTTGCTCCTAATTGCTTAGTTAATCCTTTTCTGTTAAGTTAACCTAAAACCATGATTAGGTTATACTAAGGAAATTTTGCTATATAAAACTATTTTAGTTATTGTTTGGAGTAGGGAAAACTTTGAATTGGTTTCTTTGAGTTTTTCTTTTTGATTTGGTTTTGATTGTTTTGTTGTGCTATGTTACTTTTGTTATCTTGTGTGATCCTCTTGCTTTGTGCTTATTGTGTTATTGTTTGTCTCGGTAGAGTTTCCGAGTCTAAGCTTGCTACTCGACTCTTTAGCTTACGAGGATCATCAGCAAGGCAAGTTTTGATCATGTTATTTCTATACCTATGTTTTTGTGCATTAGTAGTTGTCACCACCCCACCATGCATGCAGTAGTGAAATCTTGAAGTCATTAAACTTGAGTAGTATCATGAGGTAGGATGAACCAATCCCTTGTTACCATGACCCCGGATTAGTAGTTACTTTGCTATGCTCGTGAGCGGGATTTGGGATGAGTGAAATTCATAAGCAAGATGTGAGAGTCAATGATGATGACCCCATGAACTACAAAGATCAAGATGGACTTGGAAAATCACTCTGGGTGGAGGATTTGTTGACGGGCACCTGGAGCACCAGTGGTGGCGGGATGCATGGAGAAGCGCCATGACATCCTGCGGAAAGCTTCACCCAGCCACGAAGAGAAGGATGGATGCCCCATGACCGAAGCTTACAGGCAGCCGCAAGCCATTATGGGCTCTGGCTGGGTTGACCCTAGTAGTGACGCTGGCTGGGCGGTACTACGAGAAGTAGACGAACGGTAGGATTGGATGGGTACCGGCAAAGGCGGAAGAACTCTTTGGAAGACCTGTTTCATTCGTCCGTCTTCAAACACCATGAAGTGCGAAGACTTTAAAGGAGGGAATGATTCTTGCGGGGAAAGTGCGCAACCCTCTACAGAGTTATAACCTAATCGATTAGCCGTGTCCCCGGTTACGGACATTTGAGCCTCTGGAACTTGGAAGTATTCGGATATCTCAACACTAAAAACTAATGGATTAATTTTGAGGGTTTATGACTTAATAATAATTTGGGAACGAGATTTTGGTTGGCGGAACCATCTCAATAACTACCAACAATTGTAGTAATTTGCAAATAAGTCCACTATAGTAGGATAAAATTTGCTTTTCGCAAAATGATGAAACTTAGAGCTCCACAGCCAAATTGCATATAGAGTTAGTAACTTTATTATTGTTATTCTTCATGACTTGCCAGCTTATTCCAAAAGCTGACCTACATGGCTGCAACGTATTATGTTGCAGAGTTATATTCCGATCAGGTGTGAGGCTACGCTCCGCGCTTGGCGATTGCCCTTTGGAGTCGGATGGACTCGCTTTACCTCGACGCTTCCGCAGCATTTTTAGTTTATTTCTCATGAGTTGGCCTTGAGCCGAATTTATTCCCTTGTAATAAAGACTCTATATGAGAATCGATTAATGATATTCAGGTGTGATTGAACTTTGATTACTTTATCGATGTCTTGTGAGTACCAAAGATGATCTTGGGATGGTATGCATACGGATATTTGACCGATTTTGGGTCAGGTCGCTACAGTGCCCCCACTGGAGTAATCTCCACTCGGTACGGCCTGACCAGTCCGACTGATGAACACAACAACAAAAAGACAGGCTCTAAGACTCCCGTCGACTGCCAGTCTCTGGGACTACACCAAGTGGGCGCACTCAGCGTGCCCCCACTGGAATGGTATCCACTCGGAACGGTCCGCCCGGTCCGAATGACAGCCAAACAACAAAAAAAGACACGTTCCAGGCGTGAAGAAATTCTGAGTAATCAGTTACTCAATGCAGGACCAGCTCCAAATCACTCCAGAAAAAATTGCTATAAGGTGAGTTTAACGCTCCTCGCGGACCCGTTTGAGCTCATTTCACTCGGACACCATACAGTCTGGAATCCGTCAAGGCAACATGCGGAGATAAGGTCGCGGGTGACCAGAGGGAGTTCATAAGGGCCTCCGCAGCACTCGACTCATCTGGGAATTCACCTCGACTCGACCCGCTCAAACCTCGACCGATTCGGGGGCTAATGACGAGGACATGTATTAGGGGTAGGGTAACAGGCCTGACCTAAAGGCCCTACCCGTGGACACCGTATACTTTGTACTGGGCCCCTGGGCCAGATCGCCGTCTAGATGCACCGCAACTTGAAAGTCACTCGGACGACGACAACCACTCGGAGCACGGCACTTCACTCGACGAGCTCATTCCACTCGACCATGTAACTCACTCGGACATGCAAAGACCAATAGTCAGCATGACAGTTTTGTAGTGGGCAGGCATTACGGAATTGATGCTCCATCGTGTAACATAAGGGGTGAGGGGGTGGCGCACTCTATATAAGCCACCCCACCATAAGACTAGGGGGCTCTTTTCTTCCACCGCTCTTTCTTTTAACCATTAGTCTCAGGACTTAGCTCAGGCATGGGGATCCGTTCCTCTCTCTCACACACATATTGTAATCTCCGGATATATACTCAAATAAAACAAAGCCTCTCCGGAGCACGAGACGTAGGGTTGTTATCTCCACCGTGAGAGGCCCGAACTCGCTAAAACCACCGTGTCACCCATATGCATCTCGATAGATCATGCTCCGTTATCCTACCCCTCTCTTACTGTCAGACTTAGAACAACGACACTGAGCTCTGTAGTTCCCCCATCGCGAACCCAGCTCGGAAGCGAGAAGTGACTTCTTGATCCTCCATGGCATCCACTCTCATCAAGTCAGCCTCCATCTCTTCCTCCGTTGCTGGCCCAAAGGGGTCAGCTTTCGCTGTTTGCCCTTGGTTCCGGTGCCGGATTAGATACCCGGCTCTCCCCGACTGACTCTTGAGAAGACATCTTGCTCTAATCTGCAGCAACAACAACTCGAAACAAAAACAGAGGATATTTGCGTGATACGGGAGTCAAAACCTCCGGGAGAATATATAATGAATTTTTACCGACCAAAATACGTATCGTGCAAGAAAACGGAGTCCGGAAGGTACACGAGGTGCTCACGAGGTAGGGGGGCACGCCCAGGGGGGTAGGGCGCTCCCTCCACCCTCGTGGAGCCCTCGTGTCCTTCCCGGACTGCTACTTATTTTTCTATTTTTCTAAATATTCCAAAACGGAGAAATATTACCTTAAAAATTGTTTTGGAGTCGGTTTACTTACCGTACCACATACTGATACGTCCATTTTGCATCATGCTTTTATATCAATATTTATTGCATTATGGGCTGTTATTACACATTATGTCTCAATACTTATGGCTATTCTCTCTTATTTTACAAGGTTTACCATGAAGAGGGGGAATGCCGATACAATTTGGAATTCAGGTGGAAAAGGAGCAAACGTTGGAAACCTATTCTGCACAACTCCAAAAGTCCTGATACTCCATGAAACAACTTTTTGGATTTAATAAGAATTTATCAGCGAAATAAATAGGCCATGGGGCCACACCCTGTCCAAGAGACAGGAGGGTGCCCCTCACAGGGCGCGGCCCCTATCTCCTGGGCCCCTGGTGGCCTCCGCGTCCATCTTCGCTATATCATCACTTTTACCTGGAAAAATCGTGGGCAAGCTTACGGACGAAACTCCGCCGCCACGAGGAGGAACCTTGGCGGAATCAATCTAGGGCTCTGGCGGAGCTGTTCTGCCGGGGACATTTCTCTCCGGGAGGGGGAAATCATCACCAACGTCATCACCAACGATCCTCTCATCGAGAGGGGTCAATCTCCATCAACATCTTCACCAGCACCATCTCCTCTCAAAACCCTAGTTCATCTCTTGTATCCAATCTTGTATCAAAACCACAAATTGGTACTGTGGGTTGCTAGTAGTGTTGATTACTCCTTGTAGTTGATGCTAATTGGTTTACTTGGTGGAAGATCATATGTTCAGATCCTTTATGCATATTATTACTCCTCTGATTATGAACATGAATATGCTTTGTGAGTAGTTATGTTTTTTCCTGAGGACATGGGTGAAGTCTTGCTATTAGTAGTCATGTGAATTTGGTATTCGTTCGATATTTTGATGAGATGTATGTTGTCTTTCCTCTAGTGGTGTTATGTGAACGTCTACTACATGACACTTCACCATTATTTGGGCCTAGAGGAAGGCATAGGGAAGTAATAAGTAGATGATGGGTTGCTAGAGTGACAGAAGCTTAAACCCTAGTTTATGCGTTGCTTCGTTAAGGGTTGATATGGACCCATATGTTTAATGTTGTGGTTAGGTTTAACTTAATACTCCTTTTTGTAGTTGTGGATGCTTGCAATAGGAGTTAATCATAAGTGGGATGCTTGTCCATGTTAGGGCAGTACCCAAGTGCCGGTCCACCCACATATCAAATTATCAAAGTACCGAACGCAAATCTTACGAACGTGATGAAAACTAGCTTGACGATAATTCCCAATGTGTCCTCGGGAGCTCCTTCTTCATTATTAGGATTTGTCCAGGCTTATCCTTTGCTACATAAAGGATTGGTCCACCTTGCTGCACTTTATTTACTTTATTTACTTTTTGCTCGTTACTACTTATCTTATCACAAAACTATCTATCACCTACTATTTCAGTGCTTGCAGAGAAAACCTTACTGAAAACCGCTTATCATTTCCTTTTGCTCCTCATTGGGTTTGACACTCTTACTTATCGAAAGGACTACGATAGATCCCCTATACTTGTGGGTCATCAAGACTCTTTTCTGGCGTCGTTGCCGGGGAGTGTAGCGCTTTTGGTGAGTGGAACTTGGTAAGGAAACATTTATATAGTGTGCTGAAATTTTCTGTTACTTGTCACTATGGAAACTAATCCTTTGAGGGGCCTGTTTGGGGTATCTTCACCCCAACCAGAAGAGCAAAGATATGCTCCTCAACCTACTGAACTTTATGAAAATATTCACTTTGAGATTCCTTCGGGTATGATAGAAAAACTGCTAGCTAATCTTTTTGCAGGAGACAGAACATTGCATCCCGACTTAAACCTTATCTTTGTGGATGAAGTTTGTGGATTATTTAAGCTTGCAGGTATTCCCGATGATGTTGTCAAAAGGAAGGTCTTCCCTTTATCTTTGAAGGGAGATGCAATGACATGGTATAGGCTATGTGATGATACGAGATCTTGGAATTATAAGCGATTGAAGTTGGAATTTCACCAGAAGTTCTACCCTATGCATCTTGTTCATCGTGATTGTAATTACATATAAAATTTCTGGCCTCGTGAAGGATAAAGCATCGCTCAAGCTTGGGGGAGGCTTAAGTTAATGCTGGATTCATGCCCCAATCATGAGCTCTCTCGGGAAATGATTATTCAGAATTTTTATGCTCGGCTTTCTCTTGATAATCGCGACTTGCTCGATACTTCCTGTGTTGGTTCCTATATGTTGAAGACTATTGATTTCAAATGGGACTTATTGGAAAGAATTAAATGCAACTCTGAAGATTGGGGTTCCGACGATGGTAAGGAGTCAGGTATGACACCTAAGTTCGATTGTGTTAAATCTTTTATGGATACCGACGCTTTTCGTGGATTTAGCTCTACGTATGGACTTCACTCTGAGATAGTAGCTACTTTTTGTGAAACTTTTGCTACTCATGTTGATCTCCATAAAGAGAAGTGGTTTAAATATAATCCTCCTGTTGAAGTGAAAGTAGTTGCACCTATTACGGTCGAAGAGAAGACTATTACATATAGTGATCCTATTATTCCTACTGCTTATATCGAAAAACCTCCTTTTCCTGTTAGGTTAAAAGATCATGCTAAAGCTTCGACTGTTGTTCGTAAGAGTAATACTAGGACCTATACACCTCCTGAGCAAATTAATGTTGAACCTGGTATTGCTATTATTAAAGATCTCTTGGATGAGGACTTAGATGGGCATGTTATATCTTTCTTGGGTGAAACTGCTAATATTGCTAGACCCAATACTAAGACACGTAGACCTGTTGTAGGCACGCCTGTTATTTCTATTAAAATAAGAGATCATTGTTATCATGGCTTATGTGATATGGGTGCTAGTGCTAGTGCGATACCTTATGACCTTTATAAAGAAATTATGCACGATATTGCACCTGTTGAATTGGAAGACATTGATGTTACTATTAAGCTTGCTAATAGGGACGCCATTAAACCTATTGGGATTGTTAGAGATGTTGAAGTCTTGTGTGGGAAGATTAAATACCCTGCTGATTTTCTTGTTCTTGCTTCCCCACAAGATGATTTTTGTCCCATTATTTTTGGTAGACCTTTCTTGAATACTGCTAGTGCTAAGATTAATTGTAAAAGGAAGGTAGTCACTCTTGGCATAGATGGTATGTCTCATGAGTTCAATTTTGCTAAGTTTAGTAGACAACCTCGTGAAAGGGAACCACCTAGTAAGGATGAGATTATTGGTCTCGCTTCCATTGTTGTTCCTCCAACGGATCCGTTAGAACATTATTTGTTAGACCATGAAAACGATATGTTTATGAAAGAAAGGGAAGAAATAGATGAAGTGTTCCTTAAACCAGAACCTATGCTGAAACATAACCTTCCCGTTGAAATTCAGATCCCCCTCCACCCAAGGGTGATCCCGTGTTTGAACTCAAACCCTTACCTGATAATCTTAAGTATGCTTATCTTGATGAAAAAGAAATATATCATGTTATTATTAGTGCTAACCTTTCAGAGAAAGAAGAAGAAAGATTATTGAAAACTCTGAAGAAGCACCGAGCTGCTATTGGATATACTCTGGATTATCTTAAGGGCATTAGTCCCACATTATGTCAACACAAAATTTCAGTGGAGAAAGATGCCAAACCAGTTAGAGATCCTCAAAGATGATTAAATCCCAAAATGAAGGAAGTGGTAAGAAAGGAGATACTAAAGCTCCTTGAGGCAGGTATTATTTATCCCGTTGCTGATAGTGAATGGGTAAGCCCTGTCCATTGTGTCCCTAAAAAGGGAGGTATTACCGTTGTTCCTAATGATAAAGATGAATTGATCCCGTAAAGAATTATTACAGGCTATAGGATGGTAACTGATTTTCGTAAGTTAAATAAAGCTACTAAGAAATATCATTACCCTTTACCTTTTATTGATCAAATGCTAGAAAGGCTATCCAAACACACACATTTTTGCTTTCTAGATGGTTATTCTGGCTCCTCTCAAATACCTGTGTCCGCGAAGGATCAATGTAAAACTACTTTTACTTGCCCTTTTGGTACTTTTTCTTATAGACGTATGCCTTTTGGTTTATGTAATGCACCTGCTACCTTTCAAAGATGCATGATGGCTATATTCTCTTATTTTTGTGAAAAGATTTGTGAGGTATTCATCGATGACTTCTACGTCTATGGATCCTCTTTTGATGATTGTTTGAGCAACCTTGATCGAGTTTTGCAGAGATGCGAAGACACTAGTCTCGTCCTGAATTGGGAAAAGTGTCACTTTATGGTTAATGAAGGCATTGTCATGGGGCACAAGATCTCCGAGAGAGGTATTGAAGTTGATAAAGCCAAAGTTGATGCTATTGAAAAGATGCCATGTCCCAAGGACATAAAAGGTATAAGAAGTTTCCTTGGTCATGCCGGCTTTTATAGGAGGTTCATTAAGGACTTTTCTAAAATCTCTAGGCCTCTGACTAATTTATTGCAAAAATGTATTCCTTTTGTCTTTGATGATGATTGTGTAGAAGCATTTGAAACACTTAAGAAAGCCTTGATCACTTCACGTATTGTTCAGCCACCTGATTGGAATTTACCTTTTGAAATTATGTGCAATGCTAGTGATTATGCTGTAGGTGTTGTTTTAGGGCAAAGAGTCGATAAGAAATTGAATGTTATCCAGTATTCTAGTAAGACTCTTGATACTGCCCAGAGAAATTATGCCACTACTGAAAAAGAGTTCTTAGCAGTTGTGTTTGCATGTGATAAGTTTAGACCTTATATTGTTGATTCCAAAGTTACTATTCACACTGATCATGCTGCTATTAAATATCTTATGGAAAAGAAAGATGCTAAGCCTAGACTCATTAGATGAGTTCTCTTGCTCCAAGAATTTGACTTGCATATTATTGATAGAAAGGGAGCTAAGAACCCCGTTGCAGACAACTTGTCTAGGTTAGAGAATGTTCTTGATGACCCACTGCCTATTAATGATAGCTTTCCTGATGAACAATTAGTGGTCGTCAATGCTTCTCGTACTGCTCCTTGGTATGCTGACTATGCTAATTATATTGTTGCTAAATATATACCGCCTAGTTTCACATACCAGCAAAAGAAAAAGTTCTTTTATGATTTAAGACATTACTTCTGGGATGATCCACACCTTTATAAAGAAGGAGTAGATGGTACTATTAGACGTTGTGTGCCTGAGCATGAACAGGAACAAATCCTACGCAAGTTTCACTCTGAATCCTATGGAGGACACCACGCTGGAGATAGAACTGCACACAAGGTACTACAATCTGGTTTTTATTGGCCTACTCTCTTCAAAGATGCTCGTAAGTTTGTCTTATCTTGTGATGAATGTCAAAGAATAGGTAACATTAGTAGACGTCAAGAAATGCCTATGAATTATTCTCTTGTTATCGAACCGTTTGATATTTGGGGCTTTGATTATATGGGACCTTTTCCTGCCTCCAATGGTTATACACATATTTTAGTTGCTGTTGATTACGTTACTAAGTGGGTAGAAGCTATTCCAACTAGTAGTGCTGATCATAACACTTCTATTAAAATGCCTAAATAATTTATTTTTCCGAGGTTTGGAGTCCCTAGATATCTTATGACTGATGGTGGTTCACACTTTATTCATGGTGCTTTCCATAAGATGCTTGCTAAGTATGATGTCAATCATAGAATCGCATCTCCTTATCACCCGCAGTCTAGTGGTCAAGTAGAGTTGAGCAATAGAGAGCTCAAATTAATTTTGCAAAAGATTGTGAATAGATCTAGAAATAATTTGTCCAAAAAACTTGATGATGCATTATGGGCCTATAGAACTGCATACAAAAATCCTATGGGTATGTCTCCATATAAGATGGTTTATGGAAAAGCATGTCATTTACCTCTTGAACTTGAACATAAAGCATATTGGGCTATTAAAGAGCTCAATTATGACTTCAAACTTGCCGGTGAGAAGAGGTTGTTTGATATTAGCTCACTTGATGAATGGAGAACCCAAGCATATGAGAATGCCAAGCTTTACAAAGAAAAAGTCAAACGCTGGCATGATAAGAGGATACAAAAGCGTGAGTTTAATGTAGGAGATTATGTGTTATTGTTCAACTCTCGTTTAAGATTTTTTGCTAGAAAACTTCTCTCAAAATGGGAAGGTCCCTACGTTATCGAAGAGGTCTATCGTTCTGGCGCTATAAAAATCAACAACTTCGAAGGAACAAATCCGAGGGTGGTAAACGGTCAAAGAATTAAACATTATATTTCAGGTAATCCTGTCAATGTTGAAACTAATATTATTGAAACCATAACCCCTGAGCAATACATAAGAGACACTTTCCAGAACGTTCCAGACTCCAAAAAGGTATACGTACTTGGTACGGTAAGTAAACCGACTCCAAAACAACTCTAATGGCAATTTTTATCAGTTTTGGATTATTTAAGAATTTTAGGAAGAAAGAAGTAGTCCGAAAGGGACACGAGGCTCCCATGAGAGAGGAGGGCCCCCCTGTAGGGCGTGCCCCCTGTCTCGTGGGCACCTCACGTGCCTCCCGGACTCTGTTCTCTTGTATGTTACATATTTTGGTCGGTAAAAATTCATTATATATACTCCTAAAGGTTTTGACCACCGTATCACGCAGATATCCTCTGTTTTCGTTTCGAGTTGTTCCTGTTGCAGAATAAAGCAAGATGTCTTCTCGAGTCGGTTAGGGAGAGCAGTGTCTTACCCAACGCCAGTCCAGAGCAAATAGCGACGCCTATCACTTTGGACCATCAACGGAGGATGAGATGGATGCTGATTTGAAAAGGATAGATGCCATGGAGGAGGATCAAGAAGTTACCTCTCGTCTTCGAGCTGAATTCACTATGGGGGAACTACCTAGCCTGGATATCCCTACTTCGGTCACTCCTTCCAACTCTAGATTTCTTTCTTATGAAAATATGAAAAAGAGTTTCACTTGTTCTCCAGAAGCTATGCAGCATCCTTGGGTAAAAGGAGCCTTGTCCGTTACAGGCAAGCTCAAGTAAAAAAATATGGACCTCAAACAACAAGTCAATAAGCTCGAGGAGGAGAACCGTATCCTGAAGGGCATAATCGCCAAGAAGATCATAACACCAACCGTGAAGAAGGAGAAATAATCACATGGGTATGGGCACTCCCCTTGGCAACTGCCAAGCTTGGGGGAGGTGCCCCGGTATCGTATCACCATCACACTCTTATCTTTACCGCTTTATTTAGTTTGATCCTTTTAGTAGTATCTTGATCTAGTAGATTGAAGTTTTGATATCAAGTAGTTTTGAGTTTTGCATTGTGATCTCTTTATGTAAGCGAGTCTGTGTGCTATCTATAATAAAGATTAGTGTTGAGTCAAGGGCTTTGCTATGTTGCTATGATCTTGAGAAGGTAGAAAGAACAAAAGAGTTCATATTGATCTTATGGAGAGTGATAACTTCACACATAGAAAGTATGAGGCATAAAAATTGTTGAGAGTTGATGAACGTAGCCTTGGTCATCGTTGCAATTAATAGGAAGTGATAAGGAAAGAGGGGTTCATATATAAATATATTATCTTGGACATCTTTTATGACTGTGAAGCACTCATTAAGTATGACATGCTAAAAGAGTTGATGTTGGACAAGGAAGACAACGTAATGGTTTATGTTTTCTGACATCTCAGTTAAAGTATATTGTCATTGACCTTCCAAACATGTTGAGCCTGCCTTTCCCCCTCATGCTAGCCAAATTCTTTGCACCAAGTAGAGATACTACTTATGCTTCCAAATTTCCTCAAACCCAGTTTTGCCATGAGAGTCCACCATACCTACCTATGGATTGAATAAGATCCTTCAAGTAAGTTGTCATCGGTGCAAGCAATAAAAATTGCTCTCTAAATATGTATGACTTATTAGTGCAGAGAAAATAAACTTTGTACGAACTTGTTGTGGAAGTAATAAAAGCGACGGACTGCATAATAAAGGTCCACATACAAGGGGCAATATAAAGTGACGTTATTTTGCACTAAGACTTTATGCATCAACCCTAAACGTGCATGACAACCTCTGCTTCCCTCTGCGAAGGGCCTATCTTTTACTTTATGTTATTACTTTATGCTTGAGTCAAGGTGATGCTCACCTTTCCCTTTTTATTTTTATCCTTTGGCAAGCTCCCCGTGTTTGAAAGATCATGATACATATATCCAATTGGATGTAATTTGGCATATGCTATTATTGTTGACATCACCTAAAGGTGAATACGTTGGGAGGCAACACAATAAGCCCCTATCTTTCTCAGTGTCCGGCTGAAACTCTATAACCACAAGTATTGCGTGAGTGTTAACAATTATAGGGGACTAGGAGATAGTTGAGTATGTGAGCTTGCTGAAAAGTTCCATTATTGACTCTTTCTGATGTTACGATAAATTGCAATTGCTTCAGTGACTGAGATTATAGTTTGTTAGTTCCCGATGAAGTTTTTGAACCATACTTGACATTGTGAATCGTTTATTACTTGATCATACTTGACATTGTGAATCGTTTATTACTTGATCATAGTAAATCATATGACAAAATCTATATATGTTACTGTTATTAGAATGATCATGATGCCCTCATGTCCGTATTTTATTTTTATCGACACCTCTATCTCTAAACATGTGGACATATTTTTCGATTTTGGCTTCCGCTTGAGGACAAGCGAGGTCTAAGCTTGGGGGAGTTGATACGTCCATTTTGCATCATGCTTTTATATCAATATTTATTGCATTATGGGCTGTTATTACACATTATATGTCAATACTTATGGCTATTCTCTCTTATTTTACAAGGTTTACCATGAAGAGGGGGAATGTCGGTAGTGGAATTCTGGCCGAAAAGGAGCAAACGTTGAAACCTATTCGCACAACTCAAAAGTCCTAAAACTCCACGAAACAACTTTTTGGATT
>JAHIAM010010139.1:0-10511 GCA_021605205.1 Aegilops longissima | reverse complement strand
GGGTTACTGAACCCCTGGGTATATGGGCCTTCATGGGCCTTGAGGGAGAAGGGAGGCAGGCAGTGGGCTGCGCGCCTCCTCCCCTTCCAGTCCGAATAGGACAAGGAGAGGGGGCGCGCCTTCCCCTTCCCTCCCCAATCTCTACTCCAACTAGAGAGGGGGAGTCCTACTCCCTGCGGGGAGTAGGACCTCCCTGTGCGCCTCCTCTAGGCCGGCCACCTTCCCTTGTCTCCTTTATATACGGGGCAGGGGCACCCCAATACACACAAGTTGATCTACGGATCTTGCCTCAGCTGGTAAGTGCCCTTCCACCATATTCCACTTCGTCATATCGTCATGAGCTTAGGAGAAGCCCGCGCCGAGAAGTCATATCGTCATGAGCTTAGCGAAGCCTCGCCGGTGGAGCATCAACATCGCCACCACGCCGCCAGCTGACGGAACTCATCCCCCACACTTTGCTGGATCGGAGTCCGGGATCGCCATCGAGCTGAACGCAGTGTAACTCCTGAGGTGCCGTGACGCTCGGTGCTGGATCTGGTCGGATCGTGGAGACGCATTTACTACATCAACCGCGTTGTTATAACGCTCCGCTTTCTTCTACGAGGGCAACGACGACATCGTCATCTCGCTGTTATGCCATCACCATGCTGGTCTTGGCGTGATCGTAGGAAATTTTTGAAATTACTACGCTCCCCAACAAAGGGTATCGTGAGCCTGGTTTTATGCGTTGATGTCATATGCACGAGTAGAACACAAGTGAGTTGTGGACGATACAAGTCATGCCTGCCCACCAGCATGTCATACTTTGGTTCAGCGGTATTGTGAGATGAAGCGCCCGGACCGACATTACGCCAGACGCTTACGCCGAGACTGGTTTCACCGCCCCAGCACTCGTTGCTTAAAGGTGACCGCGCGTGTCTCCGTCTCTCACTTTAGTTGAATCGAGTATGCTACGCCCGGTCCTTGAGAAGGTTAAAACGGAGTCTATTTGACGAAGCATCGCTGTGGTTTTGATGCGAGGTAAGAACGGTTTCTTGCTCAGCCCGTAGCAGCCATCAGAAACATGCAACAACAAAGTAGAGGACGCCTAACTTGTTCTTGCAGGCATGTTGTGATGTGATATGGTCAAGACGTGATGCTATATTTTATTGTATGAGATGATCATTTTTGTAACCGAAGTTATCGGCAAACGCAGTGGAGCCATATGGTTGTCGCTTATTGTATGAAATGCAACGCTATGTAATTGCTTTTACTTTATCACTAAGGAGTAGCGAGAGTCGAGAAGCAATAGTTGGCTAGACGACAACGATGCTAACGATGGAGATCAAGGTGTCGCTACCGTGACAATGGTGATCATGATTGCAGCTTCATGCGATGGAGATCACAAGCACAAGATGATGATGACCATATCATATCACTTATATTGATTGCATGTGATGTTTATCCTTTATGCATCTTATCTTGCTTTGATTGACGTAGCATTATAAGATGATCTCTCACCAAAATTATCAAGAAGTGTTCTCCCGAGTATGCACCGCTGCGAAAGTTCTTCGTGGCCGAGACACCACGTGATGATCGGGTGTGATAGGCTCTCACGCTCAAATACAAAGGTGCAAAACAGTTATGCACGCGAATACTCAAAGTTAAACTTGACGAGCCTAGCATATAACAGATATGGCCTCGAACACGAGACCGAAGGTCGAGCGTGAATCATATAGTAGATATGATCAACATAGTGATGTTCACCATTGAAAACTACTCCATCTCACGTGATGATCGGACATGGTTTAGTTGATTTGGATCACGCGGATCACTTAGATGACTAGAGAGATGTCCGCCTCAGTGGGAGGTTTTTAATATGATTAATCAAACTTAAATTTATCATGAACTTGGTACCCGATAGTATTTTGCTTGTCTATGTTTGATGTAGATAGATGGCTCGTGCTGTTGTTCCGTTGAATTTTAATGCTCCTTGAGAAAGCAAAGTTGAAAGATGATGGTAGTAAATTACACGGATCGGGTCCGAATTTGAGGATTATCCTCATTGTCGCACGTAAAATTACGCCCTGAAGCAACGCTGGCATGGTGCCCCCGCTAGTGAGAACGAGCCGGTTGTGAACGCCCGCAAAGGTAGTCGATGACCACTCAATAGTTCAGTGTGCCATGCTTTACGGTTTAGAACTGGTCTTCAACGACGTTTTGAACGCTATGGAGCATAATGAGATGTTCCAGAGTTGAAGTTAATATTTCAAGCAAATGCCCGGATTGAGAGATATGAAGTCTCCAATAAGTTCTATAGCTGCAAGATGGAGGAGAATAGTTCTGCACAAGGAGCACATACTCAAAATGTCTGGGTATAACAATCACTTAATTCAGCTGGGAGTTAATCTTCCGGATGATAGTGTCATTGATGTAATTCTCCAATCATCGCCACCAAGCTACAAGAGCTTCGTGATGAACTATAATATGCAAGGATGACTAAGACAATCCCTCGAGCTCTTCGCGATGCCGAAAGTCCGGAAGTAGAAATCAAGAAAGAGCATCAAGTGTTGATGGTCAGCAAGACCACTAGTTTCAAGAAAAGGGCAAAGGGAAGAAGAAGGAAACTTCAAAAAGAACAGCAAGAAAGTTGCTGATCAAGAGAAGAAACCCAAGTCTGGACCTAAGCCCTAAAACAGTGTTTTACCGCAAAGCGCATCGACAATCGAAGCGGAACTGCCCCAAGTATTTGGCGGATAAAAAGGATGGCAAGGTGAACAAAGGTATATATGATATACATGTTATTGATGTGTACCTTACTAATACCGCAGAGTACCTCGGTATTTGATATCGGTTCTCATAATATTTGCAACTCAAACAGAACTACGGATTGCCGTAAGATTGGCTAAGGACGAGGTGACGATGCGCTGTTGAAATGGTTCCAAAGTCGATGTGATCGCAATCGGCACGCTACCTCTACATCTACCTTCGGGATTAGTTTTAGACCCAAATAATTGTTATTTGGTGCCATGAGCATGAACATTATATCCGGATCTTGTTTATTGCATAGACGGTTATTCATTTAAATCAGAGAATAATGGTTGTTCTATTTATATGAATAATATCTTTTATGGTCATGCACCCTTGAAGAGTGGTCTATTCTTGTTGAATCTCGACAAGTAGTGATACACATATTCATAATATTGAAGCCAAAAGATGCAGAGTTGATAATGATAGTGCAACTTATTTGTGGTACTCGCCGCTTAGGTCATATCGTGTAAAACGCATGAAGAAACTCCATACCGATGGGCTTCGAATCACTTGATTATGAATCACTTGGTACTTATGAACTGGCCTCATGGGCAAGATGACAAAAACGCTGTTCTCCGGAACTATGGAGCGCAGTAACTGATTTGTTGGAAATCATACATACCGATGTTTGTGGTCCAATAAATGTTGAGGCACGCCGCGGATATCGTTATTTTCTCACCTTCACAGATGACTTGAGCAGATATGGGTATATCTACTTAATGAAACGCAAGTCTGAAACATTTGAAAAGTTCAAAGAATTTCAGAGTGAAGTGGAAAATCATCGTAATAAGAAAATAAAATTTCTACGATCTGATCGTGGAGGATAATATTTGAGTTACGAATTTGGTTTACATTTGAAACAATGTGAATAGTTTCAGAGAATCACGCCAACCCGAACACCACGTAGAAATGGTGTGTCCGAACGTCAGAATCGTATTTTACTAGATATGGTGCGATCTATGATGTCTATTTCCGATTTACCGCTATCGCTTTTGGGGTATGCTTTAGAGACTACCGCATTCACGCTGAATAGGACACCGCCAAACTGCATTGAGACGACGCCTTATGAACTGTGGTTTGGCAAGAAACCAAAGTTGTCGCTTTCTTAAAGTTTGGGGCTGCATGGCGCTGTAAAGAAACTTCAACCGATAAGCTCGAACCCAAATCGGAAAATGTGTCTTCACAGGATACCCAAAGGAGATCATGGGTACACCTTCTATCACAGATCTCAAGGCAAGATTTTCGCTGTTAATTCGGATCCTTTCTAGAGAAGGAGTTTCTCTTAAAGAAGTGAGTGGGAGGAAAGTAGAACTTGATGAGATAATCAGATCTGCTCCCTTATTGGAAAGTAGTTCATCACAAGAAATGGTTCCCGTGATAACTACAATTAATTAGTGAAGAAACTAATGATGATGATCATGTAGTTTCAGATCAAGTTACTATCGAACCTCGAGGTCAACCAGAGTAAAATACGCACAGAGTGGTACGGTAATCCTATTCGAAGTCATGTTACTTGACCATGGCTTAACCCACTAACTATGAAGAAGCGATGGTGAGCCCAGATTCCGCAAAATGGCTGGAAGCCATGAAATCTGAGATGGAATCCATGTATGAGAACAAAGTATGGATTTTGGTTGACTTGCTCGATGATCGGCAAGCCATTGAAAATAAATGGATCTTTAAGAAGAAGACTGACCGATGGGTAATGTAACTGCTCTACAAAGCTCGACTTGTTGCAAAAGGTTTTCGATAAGTTCAAGGGGTTGACTACGATGAGATTTCTCACCCGTAAGCGATGCTTAAGTCTGTCTCGAATCATGTTAGCAATTGCCGTGATTTTATGATTATGAAATTTGGCAAATGGATGTAAAAACCGTGATTCTTGAATGGATTTCTAGAAGAAGAGTTGTATATGATGCAACCAGAAGGTTTTGTCGATCCAAAGGGTGCTAACAAAGTGTGCAAGCTCCAACAATCAATTTATGGTCCGTGCAAGCCTCTCGAGTTAGAATAAACGCTTGATATTGTGATCAAAGCATATGGGTTTGTACAGCACTTTGGAGAAGCCTCAGATTTACAAGAAAGTGAGTGGAGCTCTGAGCATTTCTAATATTATATGTGGACGATATATTATTGATTGGAAATGATATAGAATTTCTGGATAGCATAAAAGGATACTTGAATAAAAGTTTTCAATGAAAGACCTCGTGAAGCTGCTTATATATTGGGCATCAAGATCTATAGAGATAGATCAAGACGCTTAATTGGACTTTCACAAAGCACATACCTTGATAAAGTTTTGAAGAAGTTCAAAATGTATCAGGCAAAGAAAGGTTTTTACCTGTATTATAAGGTGTAAGATTGAGTCGACTCAATGCCCGACCACAAAGCAGAAGATAGAGAGAAAATGAAAGATGTTCCCTATGCTTCAGCCATAGGCTCTATCATGTTTGCAATGCTGTGTACCGCACTCTGACGATGCTTAGCTGTAAGCTTGGCAGGAAGGTACCAAAGTAATCCAGAGTGGATCATCGACAGCGGTCAAGAACATCCTGAAATACCCGAAAAGGACTAAGGATATGTTTCTCGATATGGAGGTGACAAAGAGCTAGTCGTAAATGGTTACGCCGATGTAAGTTTTGACACGATCCCGACGATTCTAAATCGCAAACCGGATACGTGTTTTATTAAACGGTGGAGCTGTCGCTGGTGCTGGTGCTAAACAAAGCGCCGTGGCGGATCTACATGTGAAGCGGAGTACATAGCTGCTCCGGGCGCAGCTAATGAAGGAGTCCGGATGAAAGAGTTCATTTCCGATCTAGGTGTCATACCTAGTGCATCGACCGATGAAGATCTTCAGCAGATAACATCGTGCAATTGCCTTGGCAAAGGAATCCAGTTTCACAAGAAGACCAAGCACATCAAGAGACGCTCAATTCCATTCGGGACCAAGTCCAAGTGGGAGACATAGAGATTTGCAAAATACATAACGGATCTGAATGTTGCGCAGACCCGCTCGACTAAGCTTCTTCCACGAGCAAAAACATGATCAGCACCAAGACTCCATGGGTGTTAGGATCATTACTTTGTAATCTAGATTATTGACTCTAGTGCAAGTGGGAGATCAAGGAAATATGCCCTAGAGGCAATAATAAAAGTTATTATTTATTTCCTTATATCATGATAAATGTTTATTATTCATGCTAGAATTGTATTAACCGAAACATAATACATGTGTGAATATATAGACAAACAAGATGTCACTAGTATGCCTCTTATTGACTAGCTTGTTAATCAAAGATGGTTATGTTTCCTAACCATGAACAAGGAGTTGTTATTTGATTAACAAGGTCACATCATTAGTTGAATGATCTGATTGACATGACCCATTCCGTTAGCTTAACAGCTTGATCGCTTAGTATGTTAATGCTTTCTTCATGACCCATACATGTTCCTATAACTATGAGATTATGCAACCTGCCATCGGAGGAACACTTTGGTACTACCAAACGCCACAACGAATCGGGTGATTATAAAGGAGTACTACTGGTGTCTCCAAAGGTACTTGTTGGGTTGGCGATTTCGAGATTAATCAGTTTGTCACTCCGATTGTCGGAGAGGTATTCTGTGCCTTCTCTCGGTAATGCACATCACTTAAGCCTTGTAAAGCATTACAACTAATGAGTTAGTTGTGAGATGATGTATTACGGAACGAGTAAAGAGATTCTACCGGGTAACGAGATTGTTCTAGGTATTGATACCCACGATCGAATCTCGGTAAGTAACATACCGATGACAAAGGAATAACGATGTCGTTATGCGGTTTGACCGATAAAGATCTTCAGAGAATATGTAGGAACCAATAATGGCATCCAGGTTCCGCTATTGGTTATTGACCGAGAATGGTTCTAGGTCATGTCTACATAGTTCTCGAACCCGTAGGGTCCGTGACGCTTAACGCTTCGGCGATAGTTCATACGAGTTTATTAGTATTGATGCACCAAGGTTGTTCGAGTCCTGGATGTGATCGGACATGACGAGGAGTCTCGAAATGGTCGAGACATAAAGATTGATATATTGGAAGCCTATGTTTGACTTCGGAATGGTTCCGAGTGAAAACAGGATGTTATTCTAACACCGGGGTTAATGAACTTCGGGGGTATAAGGGCCTTCATGGCCTTGGAGGAGAAGGAGAAGGCCGCCGTGGTTGCTGCGCCCTCCCCTTCCAGTCCCGAATAGGACATGGAGAGGGGGGGCGCCCCTTTTCCCCCTCCCCATCCTACTCCAACTGAGAAGGAGTTACTCCTGGGAGTAGGACTCTCTTGCGCGCCTCTCTAGGGCCGGCCACCTCCCTTGTCTCCTTTATATACAGCAGGGGCACCCAAATACACAAGTTGATCTACTTGATCTGTTTCTAGCCGTGTGCGCGGTGCCCCTTCCACCATATTCCACTTCATCATATCGCCGCATGAGCTTAGGAGAAGCCCTGCACCGGAGAAGTCATATCGTCATGAGCTTAGGCGGGC
Source organism: Aegilops longissima (assembly GCA_021605205.1). Taxonomy (NCBI): domain Eukaryota; kingdom Viridiplantae; phylum Streptophyta; class Magnoliopsida; order Poales; family Poaceae; genus Aegilops; species Aegilops longissima. Next base: position 3,195 of record JAHIAM010010139.1, on the reverse strand, counting down.
CCCGCGCCGGTGGAGCATCAACATCGCCACCACGCCGCAGGTCGATTTAACTCATCCCCGACACTTTGCTGGATCGGAGTCCGGGATCGCCATCGAGCTTAACGGTGCGTAACTCGGAGGTGCCGTGACGCTCGTGCTTGGATCGGTCGGATCGTGAGACGACGACTACATCAACCGGTTGTTATAACGCCCACTTTCGGTTTACGAGGTACGTGGACGGTCACTCTCGCTGCTGTGCCATCACCATGGTCTTGGCGTGATCGTGAGAAAATTTTTGAAACTACTACGCCTCAACACGAACGCATTGCACCTCCGGAAGTTCAAGCACACGCTCAGCTCGATGACGCCCCTCGAACCCCGATCCAGCCAAGTGTTGAGGGGAGAGTTTCATCAGAGGGATGGTGGCATGGTGACGAGCTGTTGATGTTCTACTCACTTGGTGGCTTCACTTAAGCAATCGCCACACAGATATCGAGGTGGGACTATGTGGAGGGGGCACGCGACATGGTTGGGAGAGATCAACCGATCAACTTGTGTCTCAGAGGTGCCCCTGCCCCCTTCAGATATAAAGGAGCAGGGGGGTGCGGCCGGCCAAGGGAGGGCAAGGCCAGAGGAGTCATACCCCCACCGAGTAGGGACTCCCTTCCCAGTTGGAATAGATTCGGAGGGGGGAAGAGGAAGAAGAAGGGGGCAGGCCGCCTCCTCCTTGTCCTGTTTGGGCTAGGGGAAGGCTGCCCAGCTGTTGGGGATATAACTATTTGTGTAAGCACCAGAGGGCCAAGTTACGCAAAGAAGACTCACTAGAAAGAAGCCCAAGACAGCATGAAGATGGCGGAATAATAAAGGGCCTAAGGCCCACAAAGCATTTAAGGTCGCTGTAGTAAAACCGCCACAATGGCATGACTTGTATCATAAGTTAGATTTAACTAGTCACCGAGCTGATACTATCTATAAGTTTACATCGATTGAAGTCGCAGGGCGCCAACCCTGTATATAAGGGGACGACTTCCGTCAGCTTAGGGCAAGAAACAACCCATCGAGAGTCGGCATAGTGTATTCCGCCCTCGTCATCAAACATCAAGCAATACCAACCCAACTAGACGTAGGCTTTCCTTCTCCGCAAGGGGCTGAACTAGTATAAACCTCTCGTGTCCTTTTGTCCCGATTAACCCCTTTTAAGCTTCCTAGTTGCGATGGCTCCACGACTAAGTCCTTGCACGAGGACATCTTCCGTGACAATTCCACGACAGTTGGCGCCCACCATGGGGCCAGCGCACGGTGGATTTGAGTTCTTGAAGGGCAGTTTCGAAGGGCTCAAGGGATACGCAGTGATGACCAAGAGTCGCGCAAGATCTACATCGACAACGGAAGGCAGCCCCGAGGCCGACTAAATTGAGTACGGTACCGGTGCCCTTTGGCGGAATCCACGCCTTCATCGGGCCGGATTGTGAGCGGGCCCGAGCCGACAACTGCACCGACTCGCCGAGACGGCTCAAGATGCGAGACCCGCCTCGAAGTTCAACCCGCCATGAAGCGCGCTTCGATGTGGTCCACGGAGAAGAGCTCTCAAGGATCTCAAGACGGGAGAGACGACCATCCCATCGGATGATGATTCGTCCGCCAGCCAACAGATTCTTTGTATCAGTCCAAGAAGGCATGCTTGGGGCTGTTCGACGACTCTAGCATTCCGGATTTCTATGAGCCACCGAGCTGGGCAGGAGTCTTCATGGCTGGTACTCAACCCGTCAAAACTCGACGGCTCGCAACAGCAATAACGCCCGGTCGAGCGGCCGGGCAGAGGCCCCGTGCGCCCGCCGCTCAAAGCCGATGGATCTCATGGATTAGTTGACGACCCGCTAACCACCACAGCTTATTCCTGCAAATCAAGATGAGCATAACGCGGAGGTGGCAAAGGTGCGGAGGAGATAGCCCTGCCGTGAAGCCTTGGCAGCCGAGGACACCAAAGTTAGCTACTGAGCGGGCGGCTTGGACGCAGGGCACAGACTCAAATGAGGCTTTCCACTTAATATGAGTTTGAACGCATCCAATGAGGTCATGAGAAGGAGACATCGAAAACCCAGTCCCTGCTCCTGCCGTTTACGATCCTCAAAACTTTTCACGACACCCGAGCTGGTCCTAGCAACCCGCCAAGCCAATCAGTTTATGACACCGAGCGGAAGACCGTTCAGCCCTCGAGAGATGGCACCTCCAAGACAGAGTATGGCCTCCTCCGATACATACCAATACTGCCGGTCACTTCTCCAACCCCATGGAGAACTTGATAGCAGCATCGGCGCTCGGGCGGCTCTTCCAAAGGACGGTGATGACCGACGCGTGGAAACCCAAGGGTCGAGATCTTATTCGACGGCCTTGGCGCAGCAGAGACCTATTCTACAAAGAGAGACATGATTCATTCAACTCTCCACCTTGGCTAGCACCTCGCAAAACCGGAGCCCGAAGTTACGCAGGCATATGGAGTCGGTTTATCAAGCAACGCTTAGCGCCATAACCAGCCCGGTGGCTATAACCCGTGCAGGACCGAATATGTCGAGGGCGAACGGGCGCTCGCTTAGCGGCTCAGCAGCGGATATGAAGGTCTCCTGAGTATCCGGACGACTTCTGGAGTAGGAATGGCCACTAGAACCGTGGTGTCCCTTGTTTGGTGCCGGCTCGCAAGATGTACATCTGCCCAAGGATTTCAAGGGACCTCGAAGGTGCCGAATTACACGGCCGATTACAGCCGGGCATGGATCAAAGTTACGAGATGGCCATGGAGTTATTGGAGGTCAGCGACGCAGCAATGGATAAGTATTTCACCATGATGTTAGATGGAACGACCCTGTCTTGGTTAAAAGGTTTGCTCTCCCAATTCCATCAGTTCATGGGCAGAGCTAAAGGCCCGCTTATCCGTAACTTCAAGGACACTTGCAAGGCCTATGTCAATTGTGGACTTGACCAATTGTAAGGTGGAGGAGGGTGAATCCACAACTCATTGGGTGCGCCGGGTCAAGGAAATAATACACTCATCCGATAAGATGGATGCCGGCTCAAGGTACTTATGTTGGAGAAGAATTGTCGCTTTGAGCCGCTAAGGCGAAGTCGGGTGCCTTTAACTGTGATTGCAATGATATGGGTACGCTGATGGCAGCCTTAGTCAACACCGATTCTCGATAGTACCAAGGATCCCGCCGATGA
>JAHIAM010010138.1:0-13686 GCA_021605205.1 Aegilops longissima | reverse complement strand
TCGCCAAAACCGCGTGTTGATGACCACACGAACCACCCCGGTTCCAATTGGGAAATCACCCGACCCCAAAAAGTGAGTAATAGTCCAGAACGGCCGAATCGCCAAACGGTGTTGTTGACCGACCGAACGCACTCGGTTCCCAATCGGGAAATCCCCGACCCCAAAAAGGAGTAATGTCCATGAAACGGGCCGAATCGCCAAAACGCGGTGTTATGACCAACAGAAAGCACCCCGGGTTCCAATTGGAAATCACCCGACCCCAAAAACAGTGAGTACAGTCCACGATACGTCCAGAATCGCTAAAACCGCGGGTGTTGTTGACCACACGTAAACGCACTCGGTTCTAACATCAGGAAATTACCAGACCCCAAAACAGTGAGTATAGTCCACGTAAACGGGTTAGAACCGGGTCTGCGGTTGTTGATGACCACGTAAACGCACTTCGGGTTCGCCAATCGTGAAATCACCGACCCAAAAACATTGAGTAATAGTCCATTAAACGGTCGAATCGCCAAAACTGCAAGTGTTGACAGATCGACACGCAGAACGCACCTCGGGTTCGCCGCCACCGTGAAGTCACCTGTGACCCCAAAACAGTGAGTAATAGTCCGCGAACGTCCAGAATCGCTAAAATCGCTGGTGTTGATGACCGACACAGAAACGCGACTCGGTTCTAGCTAATCGCGAAATTCACCCGACCCCAAAACAGTGAGTAATAGTCCATGAACGGGCCAGAATCGCCAAAATCATGGGAAAAGTGATGACCGCCACGAACGACTACCGGGTTCGCTAACCGCGGAAATCTACCCGGGACCCCAAAACAAAGTGAGTAATTGTCCATGAACGGGCAGAATCAGCCAAAACGTGGGTGTTGATGACCGACACGTAAAAGCACTTAGATTCGCCAATTGTGGAAGCTACCCAGACCCCAAAACAGTGAGTAATAGTCCACGATACGGCCAGTAATCGCCAAAATCATGAAAAGTGTTGATGATCGACACTTAAACGCACCTCGGTTCGCATGTCAGGAAACCACCACAGACCCCAAACACATGAGTAATAGTCCACGAAACGGGTTAGAACCGTCAAATTGGGCAACCGTCGATGACCGACATGTAAACGCACCTCGATTCGCTAATCGAAATTACCCGGAGACCCCAAAACAGTGAGTAATAGTCTGATTTACGGGCCAGACTCGCCAAAATGCATGAAAAGTTGATGATCGATACTTAAACGCACTTTCGGGGTTCGCCAATCTGTAAATTCACTCCCGGACCCAAAACAAAGGAGTAATAGTCTACTTAAACATGTAGAATCGCTAAAATCACGAAGGTGTTGATGACCCACGTAAACGCCCCTCGGTTCGCTAATCGGAAATTACCACGACCCAAACATTGTGAGTAATAGTTCATCAAGAACTATGCTTGAGATGACTCAAGTTCATAATGTGAAATCATTCAGCATTGATAAATGCACTTTGAGAATCAAAACATTTAATTTGCCGGACTGTGAAATGCTTTTAGAAACGGCATAAACAGAAATGTCAGACCGGCCAAAGCAAAGAGTTCAGACAACGGAACGAAAATCACCGGCAACGATAATCGCGGAAATACCGGAATATAAAGTGCCAGCATTAGTCCATGAAGCGAGGACAGACTCGCATCATTCGAATTAAAAACCAGAATCGCATACCGCATGGCGATCACACGGGTTCGCCAATCGTGGAAATCACCGGACCAAAATAGTGAGTAATAGTCTCACGGAACGGGCCAGAATCGGCCAAAACTCATGGTGTTGATGACCAACACGTAAACGCACCGGCGGTTCGCCAATCGTGGGAAATCACCGCAGGACCTAAAAACAGTGAGTAATAGTCTACTGAACGGGCCGTAATCGCCAAACCTGAAGTGTGTTGATGATCGACACGTGAACGCACTCGTGGTTCGCCACAATCGGAAATCACCCGGACCCCAAAATGCTGAGTATAGCACGAACGGGCCAGAATCGCCAAAACTACAAGTGTTGATGATCGACACGCAAACGCACTCGTGGACATCAAGAAGCTACCCGGACTGTATATAATAGCGAGTACAGTCGGAACGGTCCGTAATCGCCAAAACTTAAAAGTTGACCGGACAACGCAACGCACTCGGGTTCCGCTATCGTGGAATTTCACCGGACCCCAAAACAGGACCTCAAAGTCCATGTAACGGGCCAGAATCACCAAAACGTGGTGTTGATGACTGGCACGTAAGGCACCTTAGATTCGTCGCAAACATGAAATCATACCCGACCCGAAACAACATTGAGTAATAGTCCATGAACGGCCAGATCGCCAAAATCATGAAAGTTGATGATTCATACTACACGCACCGGGTTCGTTAATTGTGGAAATGCCGAGACCCCAGAACTAGTAATAGTCCACTAAACGGGTCAGAATCGGCACCATGCGAAAGTGTTCAAAACCAACACGAATGAATCCCGAATTGTTAATGCCTGGAAATCATTCGGACCTCAAAACAGTGAGTAAAGTCCACTTAAACGGGCCGGAATCGGCCAAAATCAGAATTGGTGTTGATGAATACGAATGAACCCGCATTCGCTAATCGTGAAACTGGGTCCCGAACCCTAAAAACTGGAGTAATAGTCCACGTAAACGGCCGAATCGGGCCAAATCGCGAGTGTTGATGACCGGTACGCGAACGCACTCCGGTTCGCTAATCGTGGAAATTACCGTGACCCCAAAACAGCGAGTAATAGTCCATGAACGGCCAGAATCGCCAAAACCGCGGTGTTGATGACCGACACGAACGCACCTCCGGTTCGCTAATCGTAAGCCACCCGGACCCCAAAACAGTGAGAGAAGTCCAAGAACGTACGGAACCGCCAAAACCGCAAGTGTTGATGACCGACGCGTAACGCACCTCGGTCTCGCCAATCGTGGAAATCACCCGGGACCCCAAAACAGCAGAGTAATAGTCCATGAAACGGCCAGAATCGCCAAAACTGCGTGTTGATGACCGACACGAACGCACTTCGGTTCGCCAATCGTGGAAATCACCCGACCCCAAAACAAGTGAGTAATAGTCCACGGAACGGGTTAGAACCGCCAAACAAGGGTGTTGATGATCGACACTTAAACGCACTCCGGGTTCGCCACTGTGGAAATTCACCCAGACCCCAAAACATTGAGAATAGTCTCACCGGTTAGAACTCGCCAAAATCATGGTGTTGATGATCGATACGAACGCACCGGGTTCGGCTAATCATGGAAATCACCAGACCCAAAACATAGAGTATAGTCACTAAACGGGCCGGAATCGCCAAAATCATGAGTGTTGATGATCTCACACGTAAACGCACTTCGGGTTCATCTAATCATGGAAATCACCCGGGGACCCCAAATCAGGAGTAATAGTCCGAAACGGGCTGAATCGTGCAAAACGCGTGAGTTGACGATCGACACGTAAACGCACCCGGTTCACAATCGTGGAAGATCACCCGACCAAAAGAAGGAGTAATAACACCTCGGCGGCTAATCAGAAACTCGCCCCAAATAGTGCAGTATTAATCGCCATCGATATCAACACGAAACGCACTCGGCCATAACGCGGAAATCACCCGGACCCCAAAATAGTGAGTAATAGTCACAAACGCTTTAAACGCCAAAATCATGCGTTGTGAGACAACATGAACGCACCTCTCGTTCGCCAATCGGGAAATCACCCGGACCCCAAACATGAGTAATAGTCCATGAACGGGCCGAATCGCCAAAACCGCAAGTGTTGATGACCGACTTAATTGCACCTTGGGGTTCGAGAATCTATGGAAATCGCCGGACCCCAAAACGGTGAGTAATAGTCCACGAAACGGGCAGAATCGGCCAAAGTTGTGAGTGTTGATGACGGACATGTAAACGCACTCGGTTCATCAATCATGGAAATCACCCGCAACAATCCCAAAACAGTGAGTAATAGTCCACGAAACGAGGCGAATCGCCAAAATCATGGTGTTTATGACCAACACGAACGCACTCGGGTTCGCCAATCATGGAAATCACCCGGACCCCAAAATAGTGAGTAATAGTCCACGAACGGGCCGAATCGCCAAACCGCGAAAGTGTTGATGACCAACACGTAAACGCACTCCTGGTTCGCCAATCGGAAATCACCCGGACCCCAAAAACAGTGAGTAATAGTTCACGAACGGGCCGAATCGCCAAAACCGCGAAGTGTTGATGACCAACACGTAAACGCACTCGGTTCGCTAATCGTGGAAATCACCCGGACCCCAAAACAGTGAGTAATAGTCCACGAAACGGGCCGAATCGCCAAAATCAAGGGTGTTGATGATCGACACGTAAACGCACTCGGGTTCGCTAATCAGGAAATCACCCGGACCCCAAAACAGTGAGTAATAGTCCACGAACGGTCCAGAATCGCCAAAATCGCGGTGTTGATGACCGACACGCAAAACGCACTTCGGGTTCGCAATCGTGGAAATCACCCGGACCCCAAAACAGTGAGTAATAGTCCACGAAACGCCGTAGAACCGGTCAAAATCGAAAGTGTTGATGACCGATACGTAAACGCACCTCGGTTCGCTAATCGTGGAAATCACCGACCCCAAAACATTGAGTAATAGTCCATGAAACGCCGAATCGCCAAAATCGCGAGTGTTGATGACCGATACGAAACGCACTCTTGGGGTTCGAGAACTATGGAAATCGCCGGACCCCAAAACGAGTAATAGTCCACGAAACGGGTCAGAATTCGGCCAAAGTTGTGAGTGTTGACGACGGACATGTAAACGCACTCGGTTCATCAATCATGGAAATCACCCGCATCAAAAACCGTGAGCAATAGTCCACGAACGAGGCCGAATCGCAAAAATCGCGAGTGTTGATGACCAACACGTAAACGCACCCGGGTTCGCTAATCGTGGAAATCACCCGGACCCCAAAATAGTGAGTAATAGTCCACGAACGGGCCGAATCGCCAAAACCGCGAAAAGTTGATGACCGACACGTGAACGCACTTCGGGTTCGCTAATCGTGGAAATCACCCGGACCCCAAAACAGTGAGTAATAGTGTATGAACGGGCCAGAATCGCCAAAATCGCAAGTGTTGATGACCGAACGTAAACGCACTTCGGGTTCACAATTGTGGAAGTCACCCGACCCCAAAACAGTGAGTAATAGTCCACGATACGGTCCAGAATCGCTAAAATCAAGGGTGTTGTCGACCGACACGTAAACGCACTCGGGTTCGCAATTGTGGAAATCACCACAGACCCCAAAACAGTGAGTAATAGTCCACGAACGGGTTAGAACCGCCAAAACTGCGTTGTTGATGACCGACACGTAAACGCACTCGGGTTCGCTAATCGTGGAAATCACCCGACCCCAAAACATTGAGTAATAGTCCATGAATCGCCAGAATCGCCAAAACTACGAAAAGTTGATGACCGATACTTAATTGCACCTTGGGTTCGAGAACTATGGAAATCGCCGACCCCAAAACGGTGAGTAATAGTCCACTAAACGGGTCGAATTGGCCAAAGTTGTGAGTGTTGATGACGGACATGTAAACGCACTCGGGTTCATCAATCATGGAAATCACCCGCACCAAAAACTGTGAGCAATAGTCCACGCAAACGAGGCAGAATCGGCAATAACTGCGAGTGTTTATGACCAACACGTAAACGCACCCCGGTTCGCTAATCGTGGAAATCACCCGGACCCCAAAATAGTGAGTAATAGTCCACGAAGCGGGCCGAATCGCCAAAACGCGGGTGTTGATGACCAACACGTAAACGCACTCGGGTTCGCCAATCGTGGAAATCACCCGGACCCCAAAATAGTGAGTAATAGTCCACGAACGGGCCGAATCGCCAAAATCGCGAAAAGTTGATGACCGACACGTGAACGCACCTCGGGTTCATCAATCGTGGAAATCACCCGGACCCCAAAACAGTGAGTAATTGTGCATGAACGGGCCGTAATCGCCAAAACTGCAAGTGTTGATGACCGACACGTAAACGCACTCGGGTTCACAATTGAAGTCACCCGGACCCCAAAACAGTGAGTAATAGTCCACGATACGGTCCAGTAATCGCTAAAATCATGGGTGTTGTTGATCGACACGTAAACGCACTCGGGTTCGTTAATCAGGAAATCACCACAGACCCCAAAACAGTGAGTAATAGTCCACTAAACGGGTTAGAACCGTCAAAACTACGTTGTTGATGACCGACACAGAAACGCACCCCGGTTCGTCAATCGTGGAAATCACTCCGGGACCCCAAAACATTGAGTAATAGTCCATGAAACTGGCCAGAATCGGCCAAAACTACGAGTGTTGATGACCGATACTTAATTGCACCTTGGGGTTCGAGAACTATGGAAATCGCTGACCCCAAAACAGTGAGTAATAGTCCACTAAACGGGCCGAATTGGCCAAAGTTGTGAGTGTTGACGACGGACATGTAAACGCACTCGGGTTCATCAATCATGGAAATCACCCGCATCAAAAACAGTGAGCAATAGTCCACGAAACGAGGCAGAATCGGCAATAACTGCGAGTGTTTATGACCAACACGTAAACGCACCCCGGGGTTCGTCAATCATGGAAATCACTCCGGGACCCCAAAATAGTGAGTAATAGTCCACGGGCGGGCCAGAATCGCCAAAATCGCGGTGTTGATGACCAACACGAACGCACTCGGTTCGCCAATCGTGGAAATCACCCGGACCCCAAAATAGTGAGTAATAGTCCACGAACGGGCCGAATCGCCAAAATCGCGAAAAGTTGATGACCGACACGTGAACGCACTCTCGGTTCGCCAATCGTGGAAATCACCCGACCCCAAAACAGTGAGTAATTGTGCATGAACGGGCCGAATCGCCAAACTGCAAGTGTTGATGACCGACACGTAAACGCACTCGGGTTCGCAATCGTGGAAGTCACCCGACCCCAAAACAGTGAGTAATAGTCCACGACACGGTCCAGAATCGCTAAAATCGCGGTGTTGTTGACCGACACGTAAACGCACTCGGTTCGCCAATCAGGAAATCACCACAGACCCCAAAACAGTGAGTAATAGTCCACGAAACGGGTTAGAACCGCCAAACTCGGCGTTGTTGATGACCGACACGAAACGCACTCGGTTCGCTAATCGTGGAAATCACCCGGACCCCAAAACATTGAGTAATAGTCCATGAATCGCCGAATCGCCAAAACTCGCGAAAAGTTGATGACCGATACTTAATTGCACCTTGGGTTCGAGAACTATGGAAATCGCCGACCCCAAAACGGTGAGTAATAGTCCACGTAAACGGGTCCGAATTGGCCAAAGTTGTGAGTGTTGACGACGGACATGTAAACGCACTCGGGTTCATCAATCATGGAAATCACCCGCATCAAAAACGTGAGCAATAGTCCACGAAACGAGGCGTAATCGCAATAATCGCGAAAGTGTTTATGACCAACACGTAACGCACCCCGGTTCGCTAATCGTGGAAATCACCCGACCCCAAAATAGTGAGTAATAGTCCACGAACGGGCCAGAATCGCCAAAATCGCGGTGTTGATGACCAACACGTAAACGCACTCGGGTTCGCTAATCGTGGAAATCACCCGACCCCAAAATAGTGAGTAATAGTCCACGAAACGGGCCGAATCGCCAAACCGCGAAAAGTTGATGACCGACACGAACGCACTGGGTTCGCCAATCGTGGAAATCACCCGACCCCAAAACAAAGGAGTAATAGTGCATGAACGGGCCGTAATCGCCAAAATCGCAAGTGTTGATGACCGACACGTAAACGCACTCGTTCGCAAATTGTGGAAGTCACCCGACCCCAAAACAGTGAGTAATAGTCCACGATACGGTCCAGAATCGCTAAAACTGCGGTGTTGTTGACACGACACGTTCAAACGCAAATCACCTGAGTTCGCGGGTTAGAATCGCCAAAATCATGAAATCACCAGTCCACGATAAACGGGCCAGAATCGCCAAAACTGCGAGTGTTGATGACCGACACGCAAACGACCCCCCCAAAACAGTGAGTAATAGTCCACGAACGGGTTAGAACCGCCAAAACGCGCGTTGTTGATGACCGACACGTAAACGCACTTCGGGTTCGCTAATCGTGGAAATCACCCGACCCCAAAACATTGAGTAATAGTCCATGAATCGCCAGAATCGCCAAAACTGCGAAAAGTTGATGACCGATACTTAATTGCACCTTGGGTTCGAGAACTATGGAAATCGCCGACCCCAAACGGTGAGTAATAGTCCACGTAAACGGGTCGAATTGGCCAAAGTTGTGAGTGTTGACGACGACATGTAAACGCACTCGGGTTCATCAATCATGGAAATCACCCGCACCCAAAACAGTGAGTAATAGTCCACGAAACGAGGCGTAATCGCAATAATCATGCATGACCAACACGAAACGCACTCGGTTCGCTAATCGGAAATCACCCGGACCCCAAAATAGTGAGTAATAGTCCACGAAACGGGCCAGAATCGCCAAAATCGCGGTGTTGATGACCAACACGTAAACGCACTCGGGTTCGCCAATCGTGGAAATCACCCGGACCCCAAAATAGTGAGTAATAGTCCACGAACGGGCCGAATCGCCAAAATCGCGAAGTGTTGATGACCGACACGTGAACGCACTCGGTTCGCCAATCGGGAAATCACCCGGACCCCAAAACAGTGAGTAGTAATCAGTATGAACGGGCCAGAATCGCCAAAACCGCAAGTGTTGATGACCGACACGTAAACGCACTCGGGTTCGCAATCGTGGAAATCACCCGACCCCAAAACAAAGGAGTAATAGTCCACGATACGGTCCAGAATCGCTAAAACTCAAGGTGTTGATGATCGACACGTAAACGCACCTCGGTTCGTTAATTGTGGAAATCACCACAGACCCCAAAACAGTGAGTAATAGTCCACGAAACGGGTTAGAACCGCCAAAACTGCGTTGTTGATGACCGACACGAACGCACTCGGTTCGCTAATCGTGGAAATCACCCGACCCCAAAACATTGAGTAATAGTCCATGAATCGCCAGAATCGCCAAAACTGCGAAAGTGTTGATGACCGATACTTAATTGCACCTTGGGGTTCGAGAACTATGGAAATCGCCGACCCCAAAACGGTGAGTAATAGTCCACTAAACGGGCCGAATTGGCCAAAGTTGTGAGTGTTGACGACGGACATGTAAACGCACTCGGGTTCATCAATCATGGAAATCACCCGCATCAAAAACTGTGAGCAATAGTCCACGAAACGAGGCGTAATCGGCAATAATCGCGAGTGTTTATGACCAACACGTAAACGCACTCCGGTTCGCTAATCGTGGAAATCACCCGACCCCAAAATAGTGAGTAATAGTCCACGAAACGGGCCGAATCGCCAAAATCGCGGTGTTGATGACCAACACGTAAACGCACTCGGTTCGCTAATCGTGGAAATCACCCGACCCCAAAATAGTGAGTAATAGTCCACGAACGGGCCGAATCGCCAAAATCGCGAAAAGTTGATGACCGACACGTGAACGCACTCTCGGTTCGCAATCGGGAAATCACCCGGACCCCAAAACAGTGAGTAATTGTGCATGAACGGGCCGAATCGCCAAAACTGCAAGTGTTGATGACCGACACGAAACGCACTCGGGTTCGCCAATTGTGGAAGTCACCCGACCCCAAAACAGTGAGTAATAGTCCACGATACGGTCCGAATCGCTAAAACTGCGGTGTTGTTGATCGACACGTAAACGCACTCGGGTTCGCAATTGTGGAAATCACCACAGACCCCAAAACAGTGAGTAATAGTCCACGAAACGGTTAGAACCGTCAAAACTACGTTGTTGATGACCGACACGTAAACGCACTCGGGTTCGCTAATCGTGGAAATCACCCGACCCCAAAACATTGAGTAATAGTCCATGAATCGCCGTAATCGCCAAAATCGCGAAAAGTTGATGACCGATACTTAATTGCACCTTGGGGTTCGAGAACTATGGAAATCGCCGACCCCAAAACGGTGAGTAATAGTCCACGAAACGGGTCAGAATTGGCCAAAGTTGTGAGTGTTGACGACGACATGTAAACGCACTCGGGTTCATCAATCATGGAAATCACCCGCATCAAAAACCGTGAGCAATAGTCCACGAAACGAGGCAGAATCGGCAATAATCGCGAAAGTGTTTATGACCAACACGTAAACGCACTCGGTTCGCTAATCGTGGAAATCACCCGGACCCCAAAATAGTGAGTAATAGTCCACGAAGCGGCCAATCGCCAAAACGCGGGTGTTGATGACCAACACGAACGCACTCGGTTCGCCAATCGTGGAAATCACCCGGACCCCAAAATAGTGAGTAATAGTCCACGAACGGGCCGAATCGCCAAAATCATGCGAAGTTGATGACCGACACGTGAACGCACTTCGGTTCGCCAATCGGGAAATCACCCGACCCCAAAACAGTGAGTAATAGTCCATGAACGGGCCGTAATCGCCAAAATCGCAAGTGTTGATGACCGACACGTAAACGCACTTCGGTTCGCAATCGTGGAAGTCACCCGGACCCCAAAACAGTGAGTAATAGTCCACGAAACGGGCCAGAATCGCCAAAACTGCGGTGTTGATGACCGACACGTAAACGCACCTCGGTTCGCTAATCGTGGAAATCACCCCGGACCCCAAAACAGTGAGTAATAGTCCACGAACGGGCCGAATCGCCAAAATCAAGTGTTGATGACCGACACGTAAACGCACCCCGGTTCGCCAATCGTGGAAATCACCCGACCCCAAAACAAAGAGTAATAGTCCACGAACGGTCCAGAATCGCCAAAATCAAAGGTGTTGATGACCGACACGTAAACGCACCTCGGTTCGCCAATCAGGAAATCACCACAGACCCCAAAACAGTGAGTAATAGTCCACGAAAACGGTTAGAACCGCCAAAATCGCGTTGTTGATGACCGACACGTAAACGCACTTCGGTTCGCTAATCGTGGAAATCACCCGACCCCAAAACATTGAGTAATAGTCCATGAATCGCCGAATCGCCAAAATCGCGAAAGTGTTGATGACCGATACTTAATTGCACCTTGGGGTTCGAGAACTATGGAAATCGCCGGACCCCAAAACGGTGAGTAATAGTCCACGAAACGGGTCGAATTGGCCAAAGTTGTGAGTGTTGACGACGACATGTAAACGCACTCGGGTTCATCAATCATGGAAATCACCCGCATCAAAAACGTGGAGCAATAGTCCACGAAACGAGGCAGAATCGCAAATAATCGCGAAAGTGTTTATGACCAACACGAACGCACTCCCGGTTCGCCAATCGTGGAAATCACCCGGACCCCAAAACAGTGAGTAATTGTTCATGAACGGGCCAGATCGCAAAATCACGGTGTTGATGACCAACACGTAACGCACTTCGGTTCGCTAATCGTGGAAATCACCCGACCCCAAAATAGTGAGTAATAGTCCACGAACGGGCCGAATCGCCAAAATCGCGAAAGTTGATGACCGACACGAACGCACTCGGGTTCGCTAATCGTGGAAATCACCCGGACCCCAAAACAGTGAGTAATTGTGCATGAACGGGCCGAATCGCCAAAACTCGCAAGTGTTGATGACCGACACGAAAACGCACTCGGGTTCGCTAATCGTGGAAATCACCCGGACCCCAAAACAGTGAGTAATAGTCCACGATACGGGTCCAGAATCGCCAAAATCGCGTAGTGTTGATGACCGACACGTAAACGCACTCGGGTTCGCAATCAGGAAATCACCCAGACCCCAAAACAGTGAGTAATAGTCCACGAACGGGTTAGAACCGTCAAAACTGCGTTGTTGATGACCGACACGTAAACGCACTCGGTTCGCCAATCGTGGAAATCACCCGACCCCAAAACATTGAGTAATAGTCCATGAATCGCCGAATCGCCAAAACCGCGAAAAGTTGATGACCGATACTTAATTGCACCTTGGGGTTCGAGAACTATGGAAATCGCCGACCCCAAAACGGTGAGTAATAGTCCACGCAAACGGGTCGAATTGGCCAAAGTTGTGAGTGTTGACGACGGACATGTAAACGCACTCTCGGGTTCATCAATCATGGAAATCACCCGCACCAAAACCGTGAGCAATAGTCCACGAAACGGGCGAATCGGCAATAATCGCGAAGTGTTTATGACCAACACGTAAACGCACTCGGGTTCGGGTTCGCTAATCGTGGAAATCACCCGACCCCAAAATAGTGAGTAATAGTCCACGGGCCGGAATCGCCAAAATCGCGAAAGTGTTGATGACCGACACGTAAACGCACTCGGTTCGCCAATCGTGGAAATCACCCGACCCCAAAACAGTGAGTAATAGTCCACGAACGGGCCGAATCGCCAAAACGCGCGAGTGTTGATGACCAACACGAACGCACTTCGGGTTCGCTAATCGTGGAAATCACCCGACCCCAAAATAGTGAGTAATAGTCCACGAACGGTCCGAATCGCCAAAATCCGCAAGTGTTGATGACCGACACGTAAACGCACTTCGGGTTCGCAATCGTGGAAATCACCCGACCCCAAAACAGTGAGTAATAGTCCACGAAACGGGCCGAATCGCCAAAATCGCGGTGTTGATGACCGACACGTAACGCACCTCGGTTCGCCAATCGTGGAAATCACCCGGACCCCAAAACAGTGAGTAATAGTCCATGAACGGGCCAGAATCGCCAAACCGCAAGTGTTGATGACCGACACGTAAACGCACCTCGGGTTCGCCAATCGTGGAAATCACCCGGACCCCAAAACAGTGAGTAATAGTCCACGATACGGTCCAGAATCGCCAAAACTGCGGTGTTGATGACCGACACGTAAACGCACTCGGGTTCGCTAATCAGGAAATCACCACAGACCCCAAAACAGTGAGTAATAGTCCGAAACGGGTTAGAACCGCCAAACCGCGTTGTTGATGACCGACACGTAAACGCACCGGGTTCGTCAATCGTGGAAATCACTCCGGGACCCCAAAACATTGAGTAATAGTCCATGAAATTGGCCAGAATCGGCCAAAACTGCGAGTGTTGATGACCGATACTTAATTGCACCTTGGGGTTCGAGAACTATGGAAATCGCCTCGGGACCCCAAAACGGTGAGTAATAGTCCACTAAACGGGTCAGAATTGGCCAAAGTTGTGAGTGTTGACGACGGACATGTAAACGCACTCGGGTTCATCAATCATGGAAATCACCCGCACCAAAAACTGTGAGCAATAGTCCACGAAACGAGGCAGAATCGGCAATAACTGCGAGTGTTTATGACCAACACGAAACGCACTCGGTTCGCTAATCGTGGAAATCACCCGACCCCAAAATAGTGAGTAATAGTCCACGAACGGGCCGAATCGCCAAAACCGCGGTGTTGATGACCAACACGTAAACGCACTCGGGTTCGCTAATCGTGGAAATCACCCGGACCCCAAAATAGTGAGTAATAGTCCACGAAACGGGCCGAATCGCCAAAACTGCAAAGTGTTGATGATCGGCACGTAAACGCACTCGGGTTCGCCAATCGTGAAATCACCCGACCCCAAAACAGGAGTAATAGTCCACGAACGGGCCGTAATCGCCAAAACCGCAAGTGTTGATGACCGACACG
>JAHIAM010010137.1:0-20551 GCA_021605205.1 Aegilops longissima | reverse complement strand
CCCTTTGAAACGCCTTTGTTTTATGGAACCCGAGGCGGTCGGCGCCACACGACGGCCATTGGTGCTCGATCATTCCGCGGTTAGCCGAGATGATGACCCATTCGGTTATCGCCTGGCACCCCGAGTACACCGCCTATGAGGAGTACCAGACTACAACCGGAGCAGACCGCCATCGCCCACCTCTCTGGAGTATGAGTCCACATCGCGGCCGCACACGCACATGGTGTTGGAGTGACCATCGATATGGCAGTCCACATGCTTGCTTATGCTGCTCGACACGCCTTCGCGTGAGTATCGAGAGTTGGACACCTCCTTCGTGCACATTGCTATCGCTCGATGTTGGTGAGGAGGGTTACTACACCGCCGCCTACACCATCGCTACCAGAGAGCTCCTTCCACCATCGTAACTTTGTTCTCGCATGTCGATGGCTGGATCGAGCTAACCGAGTTTCGCCACGAGTTGTACATCACCCGTCAAGACTCTACCGGTTCGACGCTGATGCACCCCTTTGTCCGATCCGAGAGCGCTGCTCGCGATCTACCCAGCCAGACCGTGATGCCCTGTGGTGCTTGCCGACGGGAGGCTACTCTCCCGACTTGGCCCTTTTCGCCAACCGACGCCGGATCCAGCACCTAGAGTATCCGCGCCCTGTGTCACCGACGGGAGGACTATCCACCCGACTACCGTTTTCAGTTCATACCACCGCAGCATCAGGTGGACTGTGCGACTTGCTTGTTAGTATTTGATGTATTCGCCACAGCCTGCGTACGCTTATGATGTAGTAGTCATGTAATCGGACTCTATGTATCGAACTCTATGCATGATTCCTTTGTAGGATATGCCAACTACTATGTAGTTCCCATCATGTCGCTTATTATGCATGTTTCATCATGAATGATTCCTCGACTCTTGCTTAATTCTCAAATGTCAACTACCCTCGTTATATAATAGCAGATGTTAGGCAGCAGGTCGTAGTCGGGGCCAACTTCCCACCACCGCCGAGTACATGGCTGGTATGATCCAACAGCTCGAGATGAATCGCCACTCATGGAGAACATGATGGCTCGCCTCCCTCCAATATGAACCAAGACCCAAACGAACAACTCGCAGGATTTCATACGCTCAACCTCAGCGTACCGCAGCTCAACTCAGTCACCGGATGTCATCGATCGCTCCGTGACATCACCTATGAGATGGAGTCGCTGATGTAGCCCCCGCCAGCTATGTCACCTTTGCTTCCTTCTTCCCAAGGGACCGCAGCTCAATGGTGGACAGCCACCGCATATTTCCGCCACCTGAACACTCATCACCTCGCCATTCCGTTGCCTTCCGTGCCCGCTTCATCCTCAAGGGGTCATGGACTGAAGAAGCGTGAGTTCCGCAACCTCACCCAAGGCAACAAGACTCTGAGCTTCATCATGAGTTCTCGGACTTGTCTCGCATGCTCAAGAGGATATTGCAACCGATGCACGCAGATGAGAAGTTCCGTGATCGCTTCAAGTCGACATCATGCTCGCACTCTAGTGCACGATTTTGTTGATTTTGCCACTTTGGTGAACAAAGCTATCAACGCCAAACTGGTCTCGCAGGAATACCAGAGCTCTAACAGCGCAACCTGCACACGGCTCATCTTCGGCCCGCCCTCGCAGGCGCAAGATATGGATTCCAAAAGATGTACCACCAATGCTCCGCTTCAAAGGTAATCTATGCTACACTCGCTCGCTCACAACTACAGCCAAGCTTCCAGCTCCACCACCCCAAGCTCCTGCTCCCACTCCAAATAATGGCTTATGCTTCAAAAGTGACAGCTGGCACTGCTAGAGAATGCAACCGTAACTGTAATCAGCCGCCCTTCCCGAATCGGCCGTGGAAACACCTGTAACCGCAATCAACACCGCAAGTCTTATGGGCAAGCTCAAAGCAACCACGCTTGATCCGAACGGCTCAAGACCAGCCCGCCATCGTGATGGGTACACTTCCGAATTCAAGACCGATCGTTTTATTCGATTCAGAGCATCGATTCACTACTTCATGTAAAGTGAGATCTAATAAAGATAGTATGATAAGATAAATATATTTTTGGTATTTTATAATATAGATGCAAAAAGTAAAGATGCAAATAAAAGTAGATTGGGAGTAAATATGATAAGAGATAGACCGGCCATAGGTTTCACTAGTGGCTTCTCTCAAGATAGCATAAGTATTACGGTGGTGAACAAATTACTGCGAGCAATTGATAGAAAAGCATAGTTATGAGATTATCTAGGCATGATCATGTATATAGGCATCACGTCCATAACAAGTAGACCGACTCTCGCAGCATCTACTACTATTACTCCACACATCGACCGCTATCCAGCATGCATCTAGAGTATTAAGTTCATAAGAACAGAGTAACGCATTAGCAAGATGACATGATGTAGAGGATAAACTCATGCAATATGATATAAACCCCGCCTTGTTATCCTCGATGGCAACAATACAATACATGCCTTGCAACCTTTTCTGTCACTAGGTAAGGACACCGCAAGATTGAACCCAAAGCTAAGCACTTTTCCCATGGCAAGAAAGACCAATCTAGTAGGACAAACTAAAATGATAATCCAAGAGACTTGCAAAGATAACTCAATCATACATAAAAGAATTCAGAGAAGATTCAAATATTATTCATAGATAAACTTGACCATAAACACACAATTCTCTCGGATCTCGACAAACACACCGCAAAAAGAGTTTACATTGAATAGATCTCACAAGAGAGGGAGAACATTGTATTGAGATCCAAAAGAGAGAAGAAGCCATCTAGCTAATAACTATGGACCCGTAGGTCTGTGGTAAACTACTCACAACTCATCGGAGGCAAGGATGTTGATGTAGAGGCCCTCCATGGTTGATTCCCCCGCAGAAAGTGCCCAAGGCTCCAACATGGGATCTCATGGATACATAATACGCGGTGGAAATTGTGTTTCATGGTGCCTGGATGTTTTGGCACGAGGTATATAGGAGGAAGAAGTATGCGGGTGACGCCGAGGGCCCACGAGACAAGCGCGCCTATAGGCGCCCTATCTCGTGGAGGCCCTCTGCTTCTTGACTTGCACTCCAAGTCCTCTCGATCACGCTTGCTCCAAAAATCACACTCCCAGGTTTCATTCCGCTTGGACTCGCTTGATATTCCTTTTCTTCAAATATCGAAATAGGCAAAAAAGAGCAATATGGCTGGGCCTCCGTTAGTAGGTTAGTCCCAAAATGATATAAATGTGTAAAATAAAGCCCATAAACATCCAAAAGGGTAATATAATAGCATGGAACAATAAAAATTATAGATACGTTGGAGACGTATCAAGCATCCCTAAGCTTAATTCCTGTCGTCCTAGTAGGTAAATGATAAAAGAAGAATGTTTGATGTGGAATGCTACCTAGCATAATTCATAATGTAATTTTATTTATTGTGGCATGAATGTTGAGATCCAAATGAATACAAAATAGAAGTTCATATTGATAAAAGAAATAGTAATACTTCAAGCATACTAATCAAAGTAATCATGTCTTCTCAAAATAGCATGGCAAAAGAAAGTTCATCCTACAAAATCATATAGTTAGGCTATGCTTCATTTGTCACACAAAGATGTTCCCAACTTATATACCCCCGATGACAAGCCAAGCAATTGTTTCATACTTAAATAATCTCAAATGGTTCTTTAGTACACCGTCATGTCTTTCGGCTTAACCAATGCTCCAGCCACCTTCTCTCGCTCGATGAACTATATATTCATGGATTACCTCGACAAGTTCGTCAGGGTTTATCCGGATGATATCCCGATCTATTCCAAGAATGAAGAAGAACATGTCAACATCTTCGCTTTGTGCCGAAAAGCTACGAGAGCATCAACTCTATGCCAAGTTCTCCAAATGTGAATTCTGGCTTCCCAAGTAACATATCTTGGACATGTCATTTCTAAGGATGGTATTGCCCAACCCCGACGAGTTCAAAGCTATTCTCGATTGACTCCTCCAAGAACGCATAAGTCGGTTTTTCGTCTCGCCACTATTGCCGCCGATTCGTCGAGAACTTCTCCAAGATTGCCAGTGCCTCCGACTAACCTGCTTGTATAAGGGCGCCAAATTCCAATGGATGATAAATGTCGTGAAAGCTTCCAGCACTTAAAGACAAGTTGACGCCGCCCCAGGCTAGCTCCTCCCGATACTAAGAAGGACTTCATTATTTATCGCGACGCTTCTCGCAAGGTTTAGGCGGTGTCCTAATGCAAGAGCGCAAAGTGGTTGCTTATGCCTCTCGACAGTTATGCCTCACGAGGAGAACTACCCAGCCATGACCTCGAACTTGTCGCTGTCATTCATGCGCTAAAGCAAAGGGCGACATTACCTTCTCGGTAATCGCTATGTAGATCTACACCGACCACCAAAGTCTGAAGTATCTGTTTACTCAGCCAGACCTGAACCTCCGCAAGCAGAGATGGATGGAGACTGTTGCAGGAACTTTGATTTGGGTATTTCCTATACGCCAGCAAGGCTAATGTAATGGCTGATGCCTTGAGCCGCAAGTCTTATCAAGAACCACCTTCAGTTCACCAAGTTCAGCCCCACTTGTTGAAGAATTCGTAAAGCTGAACCTCCATATTGTTCCTCCGTGCACTCGCTTCCCCTCCTCCCGAGTTCCGCAAGATGAATCTCCGTGTTGTTCCCTGTGGTTCCTCTATACCGGGCTGTTGAACCCGATCTCGTGGGCACCATAAAGACAATGCAGGATTTGACTCAAGTCTACAAGCTTAAACAAGACATCGTGAAAGGAAATCCTCATCCTTCACTATTGCCGATGATGGCGCTTTGTACTTCAAAGGCCGCTTAGTTGTGCCGTGTAAGAAGGAAAATCTGAATATGACTCGAAGGTTATGCAAGAAGCTCATGATACGCCTCTATGCATCCATCCCGGCAAGACAAAGATGTATCAAGACATTCGCCGAGATTCTAGTGGTCTAATATGAAGCAGTGACATTGCTCGCTATGTTTCGAGTGTGACGCTTGTGTCAGATCAAAGCGTAACATCAAAGGCCTGCTGAACTCTGCAGCCTATCTCTATTCCGGAATGGAAATGGGACCATGTTGAAATGGACTTCGCCATCGGATTTCCCAAATCGCAGAAAGGTAATGATGCTATTCTGTCGCCATTGACCGCTCTCTAAAGTTGCTCACTTTACGCGGTCAAAGAAACGATCATCGCTAGCCAGCTTGCAACTCTCTATATGTCCGTAATTGTTTCACTTCACGGTATTCCACCGGTTATCGGGCCTGGACCGTGGCAGCTTATTCACTTCAAGATTCCGGGCAAGTTTTCAAGAAGCTATGGGGACTCATTTATCTTTCAAGATCGCTTTCATCCGCAGCCTCAAGGGCAAGTTGAACGTGTCAACCAAATTCTCAAGACATGCTTCGAGCTTGTGTCGCTTCCTTCGCAAGAAATGGAGGAATCTCTCCGTGATGCTGAGTTCTCTTATAATAATAGCTATCAAGCTAGTATGAAGATGGCCCCTTCGAAGTGTTATATGGACGAAAGTGACGAACCCTCTCGAACTGGTCGAAATCGGGAACGCCCACTCTTCGTCCAGATATTATCCAACATGCCAAGAACAAGTCCGCATTATTCGCGAGAATCTCAAGACCGCTCACCACGCCAAAAGAGTAATTATGACCGCCATCACAAGGACATGGTCTATCAACTGGGCGAAAAGGCCTATCTTCGCTATACACCAATGAAGGGTGCTCACCGCCGGGATCAAGGGCGTTAGCGCCGCTATATTGGCCCTTTCACTATTCTCGAAAGGCGGAAAAGTGGCTTATCAATCGGAGCTTCCGTCAACCTTTCTCAAGTTCACGATGTGTTCCACGTGTCACAACTTCGACGCTGCTTCAAGGACCCAATCCGAGCAAAGGACCATGAAGTGCTCGAATTGCAGCAGACCTCTCCTATAAAGAGCATCCGTCCGTATTCTCGACCAAGCTGAACGCCGCACACGCCGGAAAGCATCAAGTTCCTCAAAGTCCAAAGGGTCGAATCACTCAAGATGAAGCCACTGGGAACGCGAGGATCGCCTACAGATGAATATCCCGCACTCTTTCCTTCTACCTCCTAAATCTCGGACGAGATTTCTTCTAGTGGAGGAGATTTGTAACACCGGATGATTAGGGAACAAGAATCACCTCGTTCTCTAATTAACCTCTCGTTGAATTGAACCCGTCCTAAAACAAGAATCTAGACTAGAACAAACGATAAAAGTTTCAAAACAAATTCTAAAATGTTCGGGGCTGTTTAAAATAACTAACCTAATATTGGTGGGTGCACTAATTTTTATAAAATGCCGAGCATTTTAAATAAACTAAAACAGAAAAAGAAAATTAATAAAAGAAAAACAAAATAAACCGTGAGGGGAAACCCTCGCCCACCAGCCCTCCCACTCCCCACTTGGCCCCTCACCCGCCTCGCCCATTCCCTTCCCCCTGGCCGCCCATCGCCCAGCCGTCACCGCCAGATAACCCCTTCCCACCCCTGCTAACCCTAGCCAATCCCATTCCCCACGCGCCCCACTCCTCTCCTCGCCTCGACCGATCGGGCGGAGAGACCACCCGACCGAGCCATCCCTCCGCCGCCCACCGACCTCTCTCCCCCACGCCTGACCTCCTCCTCCCTCGCCGACCCGGAGCGCCCCTCCTCCCTCCGCCCTCAGGGCATCCAGCCACATGGGTCGGCTCTCCGCCTCCCAGTCGGCGCCCCCGACCGCTTCCCCACGGGTTCACTGCCCCCACCGCCGCTGCCGAGACCCTACCTCTGTGAGGCTCCTCTTCCCTCCCCGACGACGACGGCTCCACTGCAGACCAACCCCCGGCTCCTCTCTCTCTCCCGATCGACGCCAGGTCTTCTGGCTCGCCGTGACCCAGAGATCCCCCCGATCCCCCTCCTTCTCTCCTCCTCGCGGATCTGGCTGCTCGAGGTCCGACCCCGCCACCGCATGGCCTTCTCCCTTCCTTCTGCTGGCGACTCGCTGCTTGAAGGCCCTCGATCCTCGACCAACCCGCCTGTTCGGCCTTCCTCTCCGACCCCTCGCCTCACCTTGCGGCGCTCGGCCACCGGCCGAACCACTTCTCCGTCGCCTCGGCTGGCCGCTCATTGGCCGGCCTGCGGCTTCGGCCTCGCATGGCGCGTCTGGCCTCAGGGCTCGCGCTCGATCGCGCCCAGATCGCGCCTGACGGCACGCCAGATGCCCGATTGGCCTTGGTTACTAACGTGGGGCCCCACCCCCCAAAAGAACGTTTTTATTAAAAATAAAATGAAAATGAATAAAAATTAATTAACTAATTAATTAATTAATTAATTAATTGAGTAATTAATTAATCTAATTAATTCTGAATTAATTAACCCCTAATCATTAATTAACCTAATTAATCATTGCTAATTAACTCGATTAGGTTAATTAGTCACTAGTGAATGACATGCGGACCCATCTGTCAGAGTTGACTCACCAACCCTGTTGATCGATGACGCCAAGATGACATCATGCCGATGTCATAAATGCATTTTCAAATTAATTAAATAATTAATAAAATTCCGTAAATTAATAAAATCTTTTAAAATCATATCTTTTAATCCGTAATCCGGATTAAAATAATTTCAACATGAAAGTTGCTCGTAACGACGAGACGAATCCGGATACGCAGTCCGCTCGCTCCACCACACACCCCTAACCTATCGAACCTGCAAACTTTCCTCTCCGTTCATCCGTCTCGATGACGTCCGAATCGGAAAACTTTCCTGATGCTTTCCCCCCTAACCAAGACTTCTCATACCGCTGTTAGGGCACGCCTAGCATCGCTTCTTGGCATGTCATGCATCGTTATGCAACTGCTTACTTTGTATTCATTGTTTCTTCCCCTCTTCTCTTCAAGAGACTACGAGACCGACGCTATACTGGGCTGGCCGACCACGGTGTTGACGACTCTCTCTCTTGCCAGAGCAACCAGCAAGCCCCCCTTGATCACCAGATATCGCTTACTCTTATCTACACCGCTTGCATTAGAGTAGCATAGCATGTTACCGCTTTGATACTCCTATATTGCTCGCATAGCTTTGTCCTTGTAACTTTTGTTGTTACTTACCGCAATCCTATATGCTTAGTATAGGATGCTAGTACTTTCATCTGTGGCCCTACTTTCTTGTCCGTCTGCCGTGTATATATTATCGGGCCGTGATCACTCGGGAGTTGATCACGGTATATACTATATACTTATACATGATACATGCGAGACTAAAGTCGGGTCGGCCGATGGAGCACCCATGAGTGGATCTTTGAGGCGGAGCGGCAGGCAGGTTGAGACCGCCTAGAGAGAGGTGGGCCTGGCCCTGTTCGCGCTCGCGGTTACTTAACACGCTTAACGAGGTCTTGGTATTTGATCCGGGTTGGCTACTGAGCTTATACGCACTAACCATCTACGCTGGAGTAGTTATGGGTATCCCGCGCCGTGGTATCACCGGCACTTCAGACGCCAACGACGAGCGCGCGCCGGATTGGATCGAACGCTCATGGGCTAGGTCTGCTTCGGCCACACGCGAACGTGCAGTGTGTGCTCAGTATGATGGGCCTGCACTTCGCGCGCTTAGGTTTAGACCGCGTGTTGGCCTCTCTGTTATGCCTAGGTGGGCTGCGACGTGTTGATCTTACGCGCCGGGCATGACCCAGAAAGTGTGTCCGCCAAATGGGATCAAGCGGCTTTGGGTAAGATGGTGCACCCTCGTAGGGAAGTTAATCTATTCGGATAGCCGTGATCTTCGGTAACAGGACGACTTGGAGTTGTACCTTGAGCTTATGACAACTAGAACCGGATACTTGATAAAACACACCTTCCAAGTGCCGATACAACCAAAGTGGTCGCCTCGCCGTGGTTATGAGCGTGGGATTGCCGGGTAGGATTATTGCTATATGATGTTAATTGAGGACTTCCGTTGTCCTCTTCTCGTGCTGCAAGACAGTGTCCGTGGTTTAGTCTTCGTTAAGACTAGCTATCCCCTCTTATTCTGCTTCTGCAGCTTCACCCATCGATATGGCCCTTTACACATATATCCATGCATATGTAGTGTAGCTCCTTGCTTAAGTAGTACTTTGGATGAGTACTCACGGCTGCCTTGTTCCCTGCTTTTCCCTACCTCTACTCGATTGCGCAACTGACGATGGAGCCTGTGAGTCGACGCCACCGCCTATGACGACTACTACTCCGGAGGTGCCTACTACTACGTGCAGCCGCACGACGACGCACTGGGAGTGACCTAGGAGGATCCTGTGCAGAGGCCTGCTCCTCTTCGATCTCAGATCCCGCTTTGTGCTAGCCATCTTATGGCACCTTGTTTAACTTATGTCCAGATTTCAGATATTGTTGCTTCACTGACTGCCTATGATCGAGCACTTGTATTCGAGCCCTCGAGGCCCCCGCTTGTATTATGATGCTTGTATGACTTATTTTATTTGTAGAGTTGTGTTGTGATATCTTCCCGTGAGTCCTCGATCTTGATCGTATACATTTGCGTGCATGATTAGTGTACGGTTGAATCGGGCGCCACAACATGTTACTTCTAATAAATGTTATTGGGTTTTGATGAGTACTTTTAATTGGGATTGAGGATGTGTCAACCATTCTCAATGTTTAACAACCACCATGATAGTTAAATAAAATTATTCCTTTGTTGTAGGAAAAAACTAGCTTTATGCAAAATGTAACCATAGAGCTTACCACCAGCCATATATGCATGTAGTATAGGCTTATTCCTACATTACTCTCTATGTGTTGCTTTGCCAAGATATTCCATGTGTCAATTTTGGCTGCAACTTTCATGTTGCGACTTTTCGCATTTACGAGTAAGGTGTTAGGTCGTGGTTCTATACTCAGTGATGCCGATGGAGTTGATGGACTCACTTATCTTCCAAGCCTTCATTGTTATTATTAGATGGCCTTAAGCCATATTATTGTAATAAGTCCCTTGTGGACAACGTTGTAATAAGTGTGTGATTGCTACTCGCTATAAATCCTTCAAGTACTGTGGTGTCAAGACATCGATCCAGGGATGGCACTGAGCACAGAGACTTGATCCATTCGGGTCTGGTCGCTACAAACTAGCATCAACTACATGGAGTAATCAACACTACTAGCAACCCACGTGTACCAATCGAGGTTTTGAGACAAAGATTGGATACAAGAGATGAACTAGGGTTTGAGAGGAGATGGTGCTGGTGAAGATGTTGATGGAGATCAACCCCTTCCGATGAGAGGATCAATGGTGATGATGATGGTGATGATTTCCTCCCGGAGGGATGTTTCTCCGGCAGAACAGCTCCACCGGAGCCCTATATTGGTTTCACCAGGTTCCGCCTCGAGACGGCGGCGCTTCATCCCGAAAGCTTCCTTCTGGTTTTTTCGAGGGCGAAAGACTTCATATAGCCAAAGATGGGCACTGGAGGCCTTCCAGGGGCCACGAGGTAGGCGCGCCTCACCCTCGTGGGATGTGGTGTGGCCCTCTCCGGTGCTTTCTTCGCCTAATATTTTAGTATATTCCAAAACCGACTTCGTGGAGTTTCATGACTTTTGAGTTGTGCAGAATAGGTCTCTAGTATTTGCTCCTTTTCCAAATTTGCAATTCCAGCTGTCGGTATTCTCCTCTTCATGTAAACCTTGTAAAATAAGAGAGAAAAGGCATGAGTATTGTGACATAATCTGTAATAACAGCCCATAATGCAATAAATATCGATATAAAAGCATGACGCAAATGGACGATCAACTCCCCAAGCTTAGACCTCGCTTGTCCTCAAGCGTAGCCGATCACGAAAAATATGTCCACATGTTTATAGATAGAGGTGTCGATAAAATAAAATACAGACATGAGGGCATCATGATCATTCTTATAACAGCAACATATATATTGTCATATGATTTATTATGCTAAAGGAACAATCTATTCACAATGTCAAGTACGAATTAGAAACTTCATTGAAAACCAACAAACTATGATCTCGGTCATTGAAGCAATTGCAATTTATCATAACATCGGAAAGAGTCAATATGAGAGCTTTTCAGCAAGTCCACATACTCAACTATCATTTAGTCTTTCACAATTGCTAACACTCATGCAATACTTATGGGTATGGAGTTTTAATCGGACACACGTAAAGATAGGGGCTTATAGTGTTGCCTCCCAACCTTTTACCTCAAGGGTAATGTCAACAATAATAGTTTATGATGACTTACATCCAATTGGATATATATATCAGGATCTTTCCAACACAATGTGCTTGCCAAATGATAAAATGTAAAAGGAAAGGTGAAGATCACCATGACTCTTAGAGTAGGTTTTCCGTTCTGATGTAAGACGCTTTTAACACTACACTAGTGTCAAAAACGTCTTACATTATGGGACGGAGGGAGTACAAGACAAGAATAAAAGATAGGCCCTTTGTAGAGGGAAGCAAAGGTTGTCATGTGCTTTTATAGTTGGATGCACAAAATCTTAATGCGAAAGAACGCCACTTTATATTGCCACTTGTGATAGGGACATTTATTATGCAGTCCGTCGCTTTTATTACTTCCATATCACAAGATTGTATAAAGCTTATTTTCTCCACACTAATAGATCATACATATTTAAAGAGCAATTTTTTATTGCATGCAACAATGACAACTTACTTGAAGGATCTTACTCAATCCATAGGTAGATATGGTGGACTCATGGAAAAACTGGGTTTAAGGATATTCGGAAGCACAAGTAGTATCTCTACTTGGTGCAAAGGATTTGGCTAGCTTGAGGGGGAAAGCCAAGCTCAACATGTTGGATGATCCATGACAATATACTTTATTTCGGATATAAGAAAACATAACCTATTACGTTGTCTTCCTTGTCCAACATCAACTTTTAGCATGTCATATTTTAATGAGTGCTCACAATCATAAAAGATGTCCAAGATAGTATACTTATATGTGAAAACCTCTTTCTTTATTACTTCCTATTAATTGCAACGATGACCAAAACTATGTTTGTCAACTCTCAACAACATTTATTCATCATACTTTTTATATGTGAAGTCATTACTCTCCATAAGATCAATATGATCTATTTAATTATTTTTACTCTTTCTCTTCTATTTTATTTTTATTCCTCAAGATCATAGCAAGATAATCAAGCCCTTGACTCAAGACTAATATTTATTATATATAGCTCATGGACTCGATTACATAGAAGGACCATAAAGCAAAACTCAAAACTAGATCATACTAAAACTTTATTCTACTAGATCAAGATATTACCAAAAGGATCGAACTAAGAAAACGATAAAGATAGAAGTGTGATGGTGATATGATACCGGGCACCTCCCCAAGCTTGGCAGGTTGCCAAGGGAGTGCCCATACCATCTGTATTTATGTCTCTTTCTTCGGAGGTGGTGATGATGGAGTTGTTGATGACGTAAGCTTGTCGTCCAACATCGAGCGTAGGAGGTGCTCCAACTTACGATAATACCCTTGAGTGCGATGATATGCTCTTGCAACAAAATATTTTCACGAAGTTAGATACTTGTTTTGCACCCAAACTATTTCAATCATCTTGAAAGCTTCAATTTCAGTAGGGGTAAGAAGATTGTAATGAGGTTAAAGGATGTCTTCTTCTTCATGCGGAGGTTGATCCTCCATGGTCTTCTTGATCCTATCATACTTGTTGATCTCCCAGTTCTTCTCTCTCTTCAGCTCTATCTTCATTAGCAAGCATCGCTGCCCTCATTGTTGGAGGAGGGGACGACATGATGCCCGACCTTGACAACTTTCACAGAAAATAGCTCAAACAAAAATAGAGGATATTTATGATACGAAGGTCAAAACCTTCGGAGATTATACAATGAATTTTTACCAACCAAAAGAAGTATCGTGCAAGAAAACGAAGTCCGGAGGGTACACGAGGTGCCCACGAGGTGGGGGCGTGCCTGGGGTAGGGCGTGCCTCCACCTCGTGGATGCCTCGTGTCCTTTCGGACTACTTATTATATTCCTATTTTCTTAAATATTCCAAAACGGAGAAAATTGCTATTAGAATTGTTTTGGACTTCGCTTACTTACCGCATTCACATACTTATTCCTTTCGAGTCTCAAACATTCTAGAAAGTGTCCCTTATGTATTCCTCCGGGGTTACGGTCTCAATAACATTAGTTTCAACATTTATTGGATTACCTGAGATATAATGTTTGATTCTTTGACCGTTCACCACCTTCAGAGTTGTGCCTTCAAAGTTGTTAATTTTTATGGCATCGGAACGATAGACCTCCTCGATAACGTGAGGAACTTCCCATTTAGAGAGGAGTTTTCCTGCAAAAAATCTTAAACGAGAGTTGTATAGCAAAACATAATCACCTACATTAAACTCACGCTTTTGTATCCTTTTGTCATGCCATCTTTTAACTTTTTCTTTAAATAGTTTGGCATTCTCATAAGCTTGGGTTCTCCACTCATCAAGTGAGCTAATGTCAAATAGCCTCTTATCACCGGCAAGTTTGAAATCATAATTGAGCTCTTTAATGGCCCAATACGCCTTATGTTCTAGTTCGAGAGGTAAGTGACATGCTTTTCCATAAACCATTTTATACGGAGACATACCCATAGGATTTTTATATGCAGTTCTATAGGCCCATAATGCATCATCAAGTTTCTTAGACCAATTCTTTCTAGATCTATTAATAGTCTTTTGCAAAATTAATTTAATCTCCTATTACTCGGTTCTACTTGACCACTAGACAAGTGGTATGGAGATGCAATTCTATGATTAACGGCATACTTAGCAAGCATTTTATGAAAAGCACCATGAATAAAATGTGAACCACCATCAGTCATTAAGTATCTAGGGACTCGAAACCTCAGGAAAACAACTTCTTTAAGCATCTTAATAGAAGTGTTATGGTCAGCACTACTAGTTGGAATAGCTTCTACCCACTTAGTAACGTAATCAACATCAACTAAATTATGTGTATACCCATTAGAGGAAGGAAACGGTCCCATATAATCAAAGCCCCAAACATCAAATGGTTAACAAGTGAATAGTTCATAGGCATTTGTTGACGCCTCACTAATATTACCAATTCTTTGACATTCATCACAAGACAAGACAAACTTGTGGGCATCTTTAAAAGGAGTAGGCCAATAAAAACGGATTGCAATACCTTATGCGCAGTTCTATCTCCAAAGATGGTGTCCTCCATAAGCCTCGGAGTGACACTTATGTAGGATATGTTCCTGTTCATGCTCGTACACAGCGCCTAATAACACCATCTACTCCTTCTTTATATAGATGTGGGTCATCCCAAGTAATGTCTTAAATCATAGAAAACTTTTTCTTTTGCTGGTATGTGAAACTAGGTGGTATAAATTTAGCAACAATGTAATTGGCATAAACAGCATACCATGGAGCAAGATGAGAAGCATTTATGACAGCTAATTGTTCATCCGGAAAGCTATCATCAATGGGTAGTGGGTCATCAAGAACATTCTCTAACCTAGATAAGTTGTCTACAACGGGCTCTCACTCCTTTCTATCATAATATGCAAAACAAATTCTTGTAGCAAGAGAACCCATCTAATAAGTCTAGGTTTAGCATCTTTATTTTCCATAAGATATTTAATAGCAGCATGATCAAGTGTGAATAGTTACTTTAAAATCAACAATATAAGGTCTAAACTTATCACAAGCAAATACAACTGCTAAAAATTCTTTTTCGGTAGTAGCATAATTTCTCTCCGCAATCGTCTAGAGTTTTACTAGCATATTGGATAACATTTAATTTCTTCTCAACTCTTTGTCCTAGAATAGCACCTACAACATAATCACTAGCATCACACATAATTTCAAAGGGTAAATTCCAATCAGTGGCTGAACAATAGGTGCGAAATTAAGGCTTTTAAGTATTTCAAATGCTTCTACCCAATCTCATGAAAGACAAAGGGAACATCTTTTCGTAGGAGATTAGTCAGAGGCCTAGAAATTTTAGAGAAGTCTTTAATGAACCTCCTATAAAAACCGGTATGACCAAGGAAACTTCTTATACCTTTTATGTCCTTAGGACACGACATCTTTTCAATAGCATCAACTTTAGCTTTATCAACTTCAATACCTCTTTCAGAAATTTTATGCCCGAAGACAATACATTCATTAACCATAAAGTGGCACTTCTCCCAATTCAAGACAAGATTAGTTTCTTCACATCTCTGCAAAACTCGATCAAGGTTGCTTAAGCAATCATCAAAAGAAGTTTCATAAACGGAGAAATCATCCATGAAAACCTCAACAAGCTTTTCACAAAAGTCAGAGAATATAGCAGTCATACATCTTTGAAAGGTAGCAGGTGCATTACATAAACCAAAAGGCATACGTCTGTAAGCAAAGGTACCGAAAGGGCAAGTAAAATTGGTCTTTTCCTGATCCTCTTTGACACAGGTATTTGAGAGAAACCAGAATAACCGCTCTAGAAAGTTAAAATGTGTATGTTTGGATAATCTTTCTAGCATTTGATCAATAAAAGGTAAAGGGTAATGATCTTTTCTAGTAGCTTTATTCAATTTGCGGAAATCAATTACCATTCTATAACCTGTAACAATTCTTTGTGGGATCAATTCATCTTTATCATTAGGAACAACAGTAATACCTCCCTTCTTAGGGACACAATGGACATGACTTACCCACTCACTATCAGCAACGGGATAAATTATACCTACCTCCGTAAGCTTTAGTATTTATTTTCTTACCACTTCTTTCCAGATTTAACCGTCATTGGTGATTAACAACCGTTTAGCGCCTTTCTAATTTTATTTTGTGCTGGCATAGAGTGGGACTAATGCCCTTAAGATCATCCAGAGTATATCCAATAGCAGCATGGTGCTTCTTCGAGTTTTCAATAATTTTCTTCTTCCTCCTCTCGAAAGGTTAGCACTAATAATAACATGATATATCTTCTTTTCATCAAGATAAGCATATTTAAGAGTATCGTAATGGTTTAAGCTCAAACACGGATCACCCTTGGGTGGAGGAGGATCCCTAGAATTTCAACAGCAAGTTGTGTTTCAAAATAGGTCCTTGTTTAAAGAATACTTCATCTATTTCCCTTGTTTCATTCATAAACATATCATTTTCATGGTCTAGCAAATATTGTTCTAAAGGATCTTTAGGAGGCACAACAATAGAAGCAAGACCAATAATTTCATCTTTACTAGGCAATTCTTTATCATGGGGTTGTCTACTGAAATTTAGCAAAATTAAAATCATGAGACATATCCCTAATCCAATAGTAACAACATCCTTTTGCAGTCTATCTTAGAATTAACAGTATTCAAGAAGGGTCTACCAAATATAATGGGACAAAAGTCATCTTGTGGGGAATGAAGAACAAGAAAATCAGTAGGATATTTAACTTTCCCACACAAGACTTCAACATCTCTAACAATCCCAACCGGTGAGATAGTATCTCTATTGGCAAGCTTAATTGTAACATCAATACCTTCTAACTCAGCAGGTGCAATATCATGCATAATTTCTTTGTATAAAGAATGAGGTATTGCACTCGACTAGCACCCATATCACATAAGCCATGATAGCAATGATCTCCTATTTTAACAGAAATAACATGCATGCCTACAACAGGTCTATGTTTATTTTTAGTATCGGGTCTAGAAATTCTAGCAGCTTCATCATAGAAGTAAATAACATGCCCATCAATATTATCGACCAAGAGATATTTAACCATAGCAATACTAGGTTCAACTTTAATTTGGTCAGTGGGTGTAGGTGTTCTAGTATTACTCTTACGAACCACAGTTGAAGCTTTAGCATGATCCTTTCTTCTAGCAGGGAAAGGTGGTTTCTCAATATAAGCGGTATGAACTATAGGATCAACATTATAAGTGATAGTCTTTTCTTCAACTTTAATAGGTTCAACTACTTTTACTTCAATGGGAGGATGATATTTAAACCACTTCTCCTTAGGAAGATCAACATGAGTAGCAAATGATTCACAGAAAGAAACTACTATCTCAGAGTCAAGTCCATATTTAGTGCTAAATTCATGAAAAGCATCGGTATCCATAAAAGATTTAACACAATCAAACTTAGGTGTTACACCCGACTCCTTACTCTCTTCGGGTTCCCAATCTTCAGAGTTGCATTTAATTCTTTCTAATAAATCCCATATGAATTCAATAGTCTTTATCATAAAAGAACCAGTACAAGAAGTATCGAGCATGGAGCGATTATTGAGAGAAAGCCGAGCATAAAAGTTTTGAATAATGATTTCTCTTGAGAGCTCATGATTGGGGCATGAATATAGCATTGACTTAAGCCCCCCCAAGCTTGAGCGATACTTTCTCCTTCATGAGGCTAAAATTATATATATATATATATATATATATATATATATATATATATATATATATATATATATATATATATATAATTATGATCACGATGAACCGATGCATAGGATAAAACTTCATGAAATTCCAATTTCAATCGGTTGTAGTTCCATGATCCGATATCATCAATAGCCTAAGCCATGTCAATGCCTTTCCCTTCAAAGATAAAGGAAGACCTTCTTATTGATAACATCCTCGAGCATACCTGCAATCTTAAATAATCCACGAACTTCATCCACATAGATTAGGTGCAAATCGGGATGCAATGTTCCATCTCTCGTAAAAGGATTTGCTAGCGCTTTCTATCATACCCAAGGAATTTCAAAGTAAAAATTTTCAGTAGGTTCAGTAGGTTGAGGAGCAACTCTTTGCTCTATTGGTCGGGGTGAAGATACCCTAACAAGCCCTCAAAGGATTATGTTCCATAGTAACAAGTGACAGCAAATTTCAGCACACTATATAAATTTTTCCTTACTAAAGGCGCTCACTTCCGGCAACATCGCTTAAAAGAGTCTTGATGACCCACAAGTATAGGGGATCTATCGTAGTCCTTTTGATAAGTAAGAGTGTCGAACCCAACAAGGATCAAGGAAATGACAAGCGGTTTTCAGAAGGTATTCTCTGCAAGCACTAAAATTATCGGTAATGATAGTTTTGTGATAAGATAATTTTTAATGGGTAACCAGTAATAAAAGTAAATAAGGTGCAGCAAGGTGGCCCAATCCTTTTGTAGAAAAGGACAAGCCTGGACAAACTCTTATATAAAGGAAAGCGCCCCGAGGACACATGGGAATTATCGCAAGTTAGTTTTCATCATGCTCATATGATTCGCATTCGTTACTTTGATAATTTGATATGTGGGTGGACCGGTGCTTGGGTACTACCCTTCCTTGGACAAGCATCCCACTTATGATTAACCCCTCTTGAAAGCATCCGCAACTACAAAAGAAGTATTAAGGTAAACCTAACCATAGCATGAAACATATGGATCCAAATCAGCCCTTACGAAGCAACACATAAACTAGGGTTTAAGCTTCACTCTAGCAACCCATTGCTATGTCTTGAGCTTATGTTGGTTTTCCTTGAAGAGGAGAGGGTGATGCAGCAAGTGTAGCGTAAGTATTTCCTCAGTTTTGAGAACTAAGGTATAAATCCAGAGGAGGCTCTTAAAAGTCCCACGCACCTACACAAACAAACTGAGAACTCAGAATCAACGCAATAAAAGGGTTGTCAATCCCTTCACGGCCACTTCAAGTAAAGTGAGATCTAATAAAGATAGTATGATAAGATAAATATATTTTTGGTATTTTATAATATAGATGCAAAAGTAAAGATGCAAATAAAAGTAGATTGGGAGTAAATATGATAAGAGATAGACCCGGGGCCATAGGTTTCACTAGTGGCTTCTCTCAAGATAGCATAAGTATTACGGTGGGTGAACAAATTACCGTCGAGCAATTGATAGAAAAGCGCATAGTTATGAGATTATCTAGGCATGATCATGTATATAGGCATCACGTCCATAACAAGTAGACCGACTCTCGTGCATCTACTACTATTACTCCACACATCGACCGCTATCCAGATGCATCTAGAGTATTAAGTTCATAAGAACAGAGTAACGCATTAAGCAAGATGACATGATGTAGAGGATAAACTCATGCAATATGATATAAACCCCGCCTTGTTATCCTCGATGGCAACAATACAATACATGCCTTGCAACCCTTTCTCGTCACTAGGTAAGGACACCGCAAGATTGAACCCAAAGCTAAGCACTTTTCCCATGGCAAGAAAGACCAATCTAGTAGGACAAACTAAACTGATAATCCGAAGAGACTTGCAAAGATAACTCAATCATACATAAAAGAATTCAGAGAAGATTCAAATATTATTCATAGATAAACTTGACCATAAACACACAATTCTTCGGATCTCGACAAACACACCGCAAAAAGAGTTTACATTGAATAGATCTCCACAAGAGAGTGGGAGAACATTGTATTGAGATCCAAAAAGAGAGAAGAAGCCATCTAGCTAATAACTATGGACCCGTAGGTCTGTGGTAAACTACTCACAACTCATCGGAGGGGCAAGGATGTTGATGTAGAGGCCCTCCATGGTTGATTCCCCCTCCGGCAGAGTGCCGGCGAAGGCTCCAACATGGGATCTCATGGATACATAAGGTTACGGCGGTGGAAATTGTGTTTCATGGTGCCCCTGGATGTTTTTTGGCACGAGGTATATATAGGAGGAAGAAGTATGGGTGACGCCGAGGGCCCACGAGACAAGGGGCGCGCCTATAGGGGCGCCCTATCTCGTGGAGGCCTCGGCTGCTTCTTGACTTGCACTCCAAGTCCTCTGGATCACGTTTGCTCCAAAAATCACACTCCAGAGGTTTCATTCCGCTTGGACTCTGTTTGATATTCCTTTTCTTCAAATACTGAAATAGGCAAAAAAGAGCAATATGGGCTGGGCCTCCGTTAGTAGGTTAGTCCCAAAATGATATAAATGTAAAATAAAGCCCATAAACATCCAAAAGGGGTAATATAATAGCATGGAACAATAAAAATTATAGATACGTTGGAGACGTATCAAGCATCCCCAAGCTTAATTCCTGCTCGTCCTAGTAGGTAAATGATAAAAGAAGAATGTTTGATGTGGAATGCTACCTAGCATAATTCATAATGTAATTTTATTTATTGTGGCATGAATGTTGAGATCCAAATGAATACAAAATAGAAGTTCATATTGATAAAAGAAATAGTAATACTTCAAGCATACTAATCAAAGTAATCATGTCTTCTCAAAATAGCATGGCAAAAGAAAGTTCATCCTACAAAATCATATAGTTAGGCTATGCTTCATTTTCGTCACACAAAGATGTTCCCAACTTATATACCCCGATGACAAGCCAAGCAATTGTTTCATACTTAAATAATCTCAAACTTTTTCAACCTTCACGCAATACATGAGCGTGAGCCATGGATATAGCACTATGGGTGGAATAGAATATGATGATGGGGACTCTGTGGAGAAGACAAAAAGGAGAAAGTCTCACAT
>JAHIAM010010136.1:0-19613 GCA_021605205.1 Aegilops longissima | reverse complement strand
TTAGTATCACGATCTGAAACAATAGTATTTGGCACACCATGCAAGCTTAATAATTTCACCTAAAGAACAAATCAGCAACATTAACAAAGATCATCGCTTTTATGACATGGTATAAAGTGTGCCATTTTCGAGAATCTATCCACGACAACAAATATGCTATCCTCCCTTCTTTGTTCGAGGTAAACCTAAAACAAAGTCCATAGATATATCCTCCCAAGGAACACTAGGCATGTGCAAAGGCATATATAAACCATGAGGATTGAGTCGTGACTTAGCTTTTGACATGTAGTGCAAGCGAGCTACAAAACGCTCAACATCCGGCCTCATCTTTGGCCAAAAGAAATGTGTAGCAAGTATATCCTCCGCCTTCTTCACGCCAAAGTGTCCCATTAATCCTCCTCCATGCGCCTCGCAACAACAAAAGACGAACAGAGCTAGCAGGAATGCATAGCTTGTTAGCACGGAACACAAACCATCATTAATAACAAACTTGTTCCATGTTCTTCCTCTTTACAATTCTGCATTACATCTTTAAAATCAGCATCATGCACATATTGATCTTTGATGGTTTCCAAACCAAATATTTTGAAGTCAAGTTGTGAAAGCATAGTATATCGACGAGACAAAGCATCAGAATAACATTTTCTTTTACCCTTCTTGTGTTTAATGACATAAGGGAAAGTCTCAATGAA
Organism: Aegilops longissima; assembly: GCA_021605205.1. Lineage (NCBI taxonomy): Eukaryota > Viridiplantae > Streptophyta > Magnoliopsida > Poales > Poaceae > Aegilops > Aegilops longissima. The sequence continues at coordinate 18,921 of JAHIAM010010136.1, read as the reverse complement.
TTCAACCCATTTAGCATGTCTACGATTCAGTTTAGCTTGACTTTAATATGTTTCAAAGATTCATGATCAGAATGTATAACAAATTCTTTTGGGCCATAAATAATGTTGCCATGTCTCTAAAGTCCAACAAGAGCATATAATTCTTTTGTCATAAGTAGAATAGTTCAGACTAGGCCCACTCAATTTTTCAGAAAAGTATGCAACAGGTTTGCTATCTTGTAATAACACACCTCCTAATCCAATTCCACTAGCATCACATTCAAGCTCAAAAGTCTTATTAAAGTCGGAAGTTGGAGTAAAGGAGCATGTGTCAACTTATCTTTCAATACCGTGAAGGCTTCTTCCTGTGCGGTACCCCAAACAAAAGGCACATCCTTCTTTGTAAGCTCATTGAGAGGTGCAGCAATGGTGCTAAAGTCTCTCACAAAACGCCTATAGAAACCAAAGAGTCCAAGAAAACTCCTCACTTGTGTGACTGCTTTGGTCAAGTGCCAACTCTCAATAGCTTCAATCTTGGCTTTATCAACTTCAATTCCCTGTGGAGTAACAACATAGCCAAGAAAAGATACTCTGTCGGTGCAAAAGGTGCACTTCCCAAGGTTACCAAACAAACGCATCACGAGAGCATTAAAAACAGCACGTAAATGTTCCAAATGTTCTTCCAAAGATTTGCTATAAATCAGTATATCATCAAAGTAAACTACCACAAATCGTCCAATGAAAGCACGAAAACTTCGCTCATTAATCTCATGAAAGTACTAGGTGCATTAGTTAACCCAAAAGGCATGACTAACCACCATATAATCCAAACTTAGTTTTAAATGCTGTTTTCCATTCATCTCCCAATTTCATACGAATTTGATGGTATCCACTACGTAAATCAACTTTGGAGAATATTGTAGAGCCACTCAATTCATCAAGCATATCATCTAGCCTAGAATAGGATGACGATAACGAATAGTAATATTATTAATGCCTCTACAATCAACACACATACGCCGACGCACCATCCTTTTTAGGCACTAGTATAATAGGAACAGCACAAGGACTAAGAGATTCGCGCAGATATAACCTTTGTCGAGCAGCTCCTGTACTTGACGATAATCTCCTTCTGCTCTCCGGATTGGTACGGTATGGTGCGCGGTTGGTAGCGATGCACCGAATTAAGTCAATTTGATGCTCAATCCTCAATAGGTGGTAATCCCGGTGGCACGCCTTGTGGGAAGACGCCAACTCCCGCAAAATGTTAGTGACAAAGGGGCAAAGAGGAAGGCACGCCCTAATGAAAATAATGCCTCTTTGCACACAAAAGCATAGCAAACAGATTTGCTAGAATCTAGCTCATCAATATCAGATTTGGTGGCAAATAAACATGCACTTTTCAGTTTAATTTCGAAGCAACATTAGATGGTTTATTATTAGGCTTCATTTGTTGCTCAAATTCTTTTGCCACAATCTGATTTTCACTCTTATTTTTCTCCTGTTTTGCTTTATTAGCTCTATTAATATCATCTTTCAAATGGAATCAGGAGTCATAGGAAGCAAAGTAATATTTTATCCTTGTGAACAAGAGTATACCGATTGTTTCTACCATGGTGTACAGAATTTTATCAAATTGCCATGGTCTACCAAGTAATAAGGAACATGCTTGCATAGGTACCACATCACAATCAACATAATCAGATATGTAGAGATACTAAAATACACACCTAACAGACGTGTTACCTTAACCTTGCCGCTGTTGTTGAACCATTGGATGTAGTAAGGATGTGGATGTGGTCTTGTGGTGAGAGAAAGCTTCCACCATATCCATGCTAGCTGTTGTTGCAGCTCCCTCCATCTATGATGACGCGAATAGAACGCTCCTTCACAACTCCCTTTGTATGGAACAAGTTATGCCTCTGATTTTGCTCACTTTGTAACCTGCACACTCAAAACACGTTGAGCAACTAAACATTCATACCGCCAAGATCTTCAGCAGCCATGTATTGCGCCTCAAGATCGTAATCATCTCCACCGTGTTCTTCATGTGTAATAAGAGCCAAAGTCTCTTCATCATAGTCACTAGCGACTCATACCCACCATCCTCGTGAGTAATCATCACACGCTGAGATTGGCATTCTTCAAGAAATGTCCTCTTCCTTACAACGATTTAAAATAATATCACTTGTGTGCCTGTTGACGCCATGGAAGAAGAAGAGCTCTGTAGGCCCAAAGTGTACTCTTTGGCGATAGTGGTGGTTGTGCTCGCTTGTATCACGGTTGAGGTGGCAGCCGACCTGAGGTGCCGTGTAGTAGAACGTGGAAGTAGATGATGCACGGTGTCCATGATGAAGGTCGACCTGCAAAAGTTAGTCCGCCGCAAGGCCTGCCGATCCCAAGACTTCACGCTCAGCTTTACAAGCAAGATGGAATAATCGAGTGATATTATTATAATCCTTGTAGTCTAGAATGGTCTGAATCTCTATTTAATCCACCTGTAAAACGCAAGCATAGCTTCATTCTCCTCAACAATACCACATCTAATCAAGCCATTTGTAATTCCTGATAATATTCTTCACCGAATTTTTCCTTGTCTTAAGCGCTGCAATTTTTGAAGTAATTCACGCTGATAATATGGTGGAACCCAACGAGCACGCATAGCAGTTTTCAAAGCAGCCCAAGTAGTGGAACAGGATATAATCTACAATGTTCGACCACCAAACACATGCAAAGCTAGTGAAAGCACAAACAACAGCAGGAACACGCCTCTCCTCGTGATATTGTAAACATGTAAATCGTTGTTCAGTTTCTAACTCCCAAGTAAGATATATATCAGAACATATCTACCTCAAATGGTGGAATATTCAATTTCAGTTTAGGAGATGGTCATGATCTCACTCAAGGGGAGCCCAACATTGCCATTATTTGCATGTGGACGACTCGGTGGTTGTGGTGCTGGTGGTTGCACGTAGTTCGATGTTGATCAACTTCATCCTCGTAAGCTCTCACATAATCATCCTCCCCACCGCAGCAGCAGGAGCCACTGTATATCAACAAGAGCACCAAAGAGCTTGGCCAGTCAAGAGGGACACGGAAGCTCGGCGGAGGGCTGTTTCACATGTGGAGGTAGTCCGTGTTGTTGTAGTAGAGGTGCGTTAGGTGCAGCCGGTGGTGGTGGTGGTAGACGCATGAAGCAATTCATTAAACTTGTTATCGAGCTTTGTTTCAACGCCTTCTCAATGCCATCTATCTTCCATGGCCTCTTCAAATCTATTTAGCACATCGTCCACCTGCCCACTCATCATTTGTTGAAACTTATCATGTAGCGCTTTGTTTGTCATGTTGGCCTATCAGTCTGGCGTGGCTTGTGATCCTGCCATGGTTAGCAGAATAGAAACACACAAGAATATGATTCTCATTGACTACTAGGAAGTGGTGGTGGTGGTGTGTGGATAACACAACCGTCAGCAAATCTCAAATTCTTACCAGCCTACCTCAAGAAGAAAGCGGTGATCGCAACCGATGTAGTCAAAACTCTCAAAGCTTGATAGAGCGATTACTGTGGAGAGTCAAACGCACGATGTAGATGTATGTGGAGCTGGAAGGCTTATAATATGGTAGCAAAATGGTTAGCAATAATCAATTCAGAGATGCAAAGTTGAATAAACGCCAACGACGACTGTGGTTGGTCCTAGGCTAGACCGCTAGAGACGCGAGCCTAGAACACTAACAAAATCACGGCGCTGCACGGAAACAACGGAAAAGCACACTGGAATTTTTTTTTCGCTTTTTTTTTTTTTTTTTTTACCGCTGTTTTTTTTTTTTTTTGCGTAAAATCACTATAATGGCGCAGTGTCTCAAAACTCTTCCCAGGTCAAATCGACAGATGGGCACGAAATTTTTTCGACCAAATTTTTTTTTTTTCGACCGCCTTGACCCAAAAATCGGAAACGGGTCAAAAAACTTTCTATAACGGGCGACGCCTCAATCCACTTAGAAACACTTAAAACAGGATAGCCAGTAAAATTTTTCGACAAGTGCGCTGAAAATTTTGGGCCTAAACGAGGGTGGTTTTTTTTGTTTTTTTTTTTTTCCAAACCTACTCCAAAGGAAACACGAATCGAAACTAGATGGATCTCAAAACAAACCTAATATGAGAAGAACTCGATTGGTGGTGGATATATGGTGGTGGTATATGGCAGTGGTGGAATATGGATACGGATTGGTGGTGGTATATGGATACGGATTGGTGGTATATGGATACGGATTCAGAGCGTATGGATAAGCAATGGTGGTAGATGGCAAGGCGATGATGATAAAGCGCGGCGGCGTGACAACTTATGACCGTAACTCAAACTCTAAAAGACTAGACTCTAAGACCAAAGAACTTGACACCACGATGCAACCGCAAATTCAACAAAGCAAAACCCTAAAAAGATTATGCAAAGGCTCGATTGGTCTGGATATGATGAACTAACCCTAATTTTTTTTGTCCGGCTTTTTCGTGGACTTTAGGTATGAAGAATGACTCGATCTAATCTATTTAAAACTGAAAATCTCACCGAGCAACCTGAAAATCTGATACCACTTGATAGAGGCAAAGGTGTCCCGGCTGTTTCGATGAGATGGTGGCTATCGCTTCGTGGGAGTCGACCTTTGACGATCCGATCATTTAACGCGGCGAGACGCCGCGCCTTAGCAATCGCTAAACCAACTTCCGAGGGTTATTGACCACGCCGAGCACGCATCAACTCGACCACGAGGGCCTGCTTCGCGAGCAAACGAAGAACAAGCAAGAAACTGAGATTGCAATCTGGATATTGCGAATATAAGATGAAAGCTTTATTGATCAAGGTGGGGTTCTGTGGACGCTTTGTCCGGTCGCTGAACACAAACGGCACGCAAGTTGCAGCTATGGCTAACTTTAATCTAAACAAAACCTGGTCTAAACGGTGCCCTAAGGGCTGTATATATGGAGGAAGAGGGGGAATTTCGTGGCCCTTGGTGGAGGGGTCCAAATCAACCCTAACTCTTGTTTCCCCACACATACGGACTCTAAAAATGCCTATACTTAAGTATTTCGAAATTACATGGGCCTGGCTCCACTAATAAGGTGACGAAGACCTAGAATAGCCTCGACTACATTTATGAAGTAGCATCTTGTATATTTCTGTCCAAGGCTTCATGCACCCATTATGGTGGCTTCAAAGTCCTGAATCATCACTTGTAACTCCGTTTGTTCCCTTTGCGCATGGCATTATCTCCATGCTTGTTCTTGCTCCAATGTCCATCCTTCTCCAAGCTAGGGCCTTCATTTGTAAGCAAAACAAATGTATCCAATTTAGGCAGCATCATATTCTCATGAACATTAGAATCATTACCAAGAAACGAAAGTACCGATAATTTAATTGGCGCATGCAGCTCTAGTAATTGGTCCAAGATATGTAGCAAAAGAGGGCTGTGGGTGTAACAATGGTATTGATGTCCTCATCAATCGCTTTTACACAATCTTCGAGTTACTTGACACCGCTTGGCTGCCCGTCACCACCGCCGCATGGTAAGAACTTGTAAGATATTGATATTTGCTTTATCGTGAGCACTTTACAACCACATCCTAGTAGTTCATAGGAACATTATTCTCTAATTTTGTTTCTTGTTTCTACTAATCATGACAGTTCCGAGATAGAAGTTCTTGGACGACGGACACATCTTCACCATCACGAGAGTTGGGACAACACACACAAGCATATGGTCGTTATGTCTTTACCATCATTTGAGGGTAGATTTAATCCTGCTATTTATCTAGCTTGGGAGCTTGAATTAGAAGAAGTTTTAGTCACCATGATTTTCTGAACTTGAGAGAGTACAAGCTACCACTAGAGCATTTACTGGTTTTGCTTCTGCTTGGTGGAGTGTACATTGTAAGAAAAACATTGATAACCAACCCATAACTTGGAAAGTTTTGAAAGCTGTAATGAGACAACAATTTTTCCTCCTTACTATCATTGTGAATTGCTTCGCAAATTGGAACAATTAAAACAAGGCAAAGAATAATGTTCATGCTTACTACCAAGAGTTCACATCTTATATGCATCATTGTGACATAGAAGAATCTGAGAATGATACAATGAATAGATATTTTGGTGGTTTGAACCATGATATCTGTGCACGATTTCAAAGATATTCCTCGCTGCATTACTCGTATGTATGTTCGTGTTTGTACCTTTGAGAGACAAAGTTGGAGGATGCATTGGGTGACTACAACACTTACTATTCTAGTCCATCACCACCACCGCTGGTTCCTCCACCGGTGCACCTAGTAGAGCAGCCACACCTCGCATTGTGAGCACGACATCATCTCAAGAGTATGGTACATTGCCATCATCCGCACTCTACATCAGCTACATCTTTGCAACAAGGTAAATCAGAAGGTATTCATGATATAACTTCACATGAGAATGATGCATGTCTAGTTAACTTGAATACATCATGTGTTGAGTTACCTGCTGATTTGATCGCATCACCTATTTTAGAGAATCATGTTACTCTCATGAATGCGCTATGTGATCAAACAACTAAAATACCAACAATTTTGAGTGCACCCAATGAATTAACTATTGATGCAAAAGAACCAATGTTTAATCATTTTGATATGACCTATAATCTTAGTGATGATTCTGTGTCAAATAACGCATCGCATGTTTGCTTATTTAAGCATGTTGTAGCATGTAAATTTGATGCAAGTAAGGTTTATTCACCAATGTTGGGATGGTTTAATGATGAACATTGTCAATCTTTTGAAATGAATAAGAGCTTGATATAGGGCGGAACCTCACGGGGACGATCTTTCACGTTGAGCGGATCCACGGTGAATCACGCATTTAACACGCGGAAGAACAAGAGGGAAAACACGGGAAAACGAGAGAGAGATCACTCAACCGACAAGAAACCAATCACACAAGTGCTAGATTATCGAATACATAGAGGGGCACAAGATTCAAGGACAACAAAGGTAAGGATACAAGAGTAGCCGCTTTCTCCGAGAGGAGGTCTTGAGGGGTCCACCCTAGAGGGGTCTTGAATCCGCTTGGGGATCTTTCTCCGAGAGGTCCTGATCTCAAGGGAGAAGTAGCCAAGTGGATGAGCAAAGGCTCTCACACCAAATATGAGCTAATCCAATGCTAACCCCCACTAGGAGATGGGAGGGTCCTATTTATAGTCCGAGTGCAAATGGAAGTCAAACGGCGGGGTATATGGGCTTCAGCCAAGATCAGCGCCGGACGTCCGGAAGGCGCTTGACGCCCGGAGGCTTCGAAGGTCCGGCCGTCCGACTCCGCTTTGTCGTCTGCCGATTCTTCTCCGCCAGAGGCGGTTTCGGCCGTCCGTAGGGGCCGTCTGGGCTTAGAGGGTCCGGACGTCCGGAGGCTGCCGGTCGTCTGTAGTTTTGCTCGGTGATATGTCGCCCGGACGCCCGGCAGCTCTGGCCGTCCGAGATCTGGTTCGGTGATTAAGTTCTGGACGCCCGAGGGCGCTGGACGTCCGTGTCTCCGGATAGTGTCGACGTCCGAGAGTTCTCGCCGTCTGCCGCCGGGGACCTCGCAAGCACCGCTTTTGTCCGCTTTCTTCTGTGCTTCCTCGCGATGGTGTAGGTGTTCTGGCGCTGTACTCCCTCGCCGTCTGTGAAGCTCCGCCATACCTATGCATACACACGAGGGAGTTTCAAGTAGTATACCATCCTCGAAGGGTCAAGTGAGCACGTAAAGGAGAAGATTCACCTTATGTATGAGAAGTAGAGGTCGACGTGTCACTTGCCAAACGGACTCTTGACATGGTGATGATCAGAGATGCTCCGCAGATCATCCCTCCCTTGGAAAGGATCCGACCGGATCGAAAACCAAATCACCATGGGAAAGAGATGGCGTGTGCGTGGTCAAAGTGGTCGATCACCAAGCTCTCGCCATCTTGAAGCTCGAATGGGCACTTCCATTGTCGCACCATCTTGTGATTCCTTCAAAAGGAGTAAATAGAACAAACACTTGAAAAACAAATGTGGTTATCATTAGTGCAAAACCAAGCATTCAAGAGGTGATTCACCAAACAAGTGTTGTCATCACATAGCATTTGGTGTGACAAAGGATTGTGACATGGCATGTAAGCATATCAATAGAGCACAAGCAAAGATATCATGGGAACAAGCATGTAAATGTGAGGTAGAGATGCAATATGTGTGACAAGAGCATAAGCATCCACCTCAAGGTCATAGCAAGCATGCATAAAGCGCCGACAAATGGTCGATGGTAGGTATAGGAAGTATTCACAACACCAAATAAAATGAAGTGTCTAAACACATTGGTCAAGTGCAAGACAATCCAAGCATAATGTGCATAGGGTGTAGTGAAGATAGTATGGCACTCAACACAATAGAAAGAGCAATTGTTCATCATGTGTGAGGCAATCAAGTCAAGCATGTAGCAATCAATGGGACATGGCCTATGTGAAGTAATGACATTGTTGCAACCAAACATATGAGAGGAGCAAGTAATCCGAGAATTGATGCAACACACAAGGTACATATATCATGATGCATGGGAATGTGATAATGGCAAGTCGAAGCAAGATCTCTACTAAGCGCAATCAAGTGGTCCAAGATGACCAATAAGTCTCACGGTGTAAGCAACACAAGTAGTATGATCCGCAATATCCATGCTCAAGAAAGATGTCACCTTGAAGGCATGTCCTGTGCATTCTTCACAATGCCAAGCACAAACAAGTGCAATGTAGAATCGCGGTAGAAGGTGGTTCGCCTCAAGAGCTCGAGTGGTCAACTCACGGAAGTGGAAGTCGACACAAAGTCCAAGTATCCTACACATGCACAAAGCAAAACAAAGAAAGTATGCATGGTAGACAAACGATCATCCATCATGATGGTTCTCATCTTTGCACAAAACCATTAGAAGGACAAGTGCATGAATAATATGATGCAACAATGGCAATATTCATGGCACTAGGTATATGGTGCAAAGAGTTAAGACAAGCATGCTTCACAAGAATTATGTCAAAATCTCCAAATATATGCGAGAATGCTATGGGGCAATCTCATGAGCAAGACGAGAATCATTGTTGCACCCAATACATGGCAAATCATCTAGCATGAGGGAGGCAAACACATAGAGATATATGACAAGAAGCAATATGAATCATGCAAAGCATATAGATGGTCGCCATCAACCGCATGAAATGGTGATGCAACATAAGCAAGCATAGTAATCAAGTCGCAAACTAGTGGAGCCAAGATGCAACACACTAGAAGAAATCATGGCAATCATGTCATGTAAACAAATAATAGGCATAGGGAATGCACATGACATATCGCAAGCACGAAACACAAAGCAAGATCATAGTGTCATCATAGGCATGAGGCACAAAGAAATCATGGCAATACCAAATAATATCTCCACCACGCTTGCAAATACACATACAAGTACTAGAATCAATCATCATGTGTAATGCAAAGCATGGGTCACAAATGCATGGCAAATGCATAGGAATGGGCATATCATGCAAAGTGAACATGGCAACATGGGCAAAAGATATATAATGGAGAACAACCCATAGCCAAGTGAGGGCCATGTAGAAGAAATGCGTGAAGTCTTTGCGCCAAGAGAGCGTGGGAAAGTCACCCATGGGATCCCAAATCATCGCTGTTTCTAGAGCTCGCTTTGTCAACTCGTGGATTATGAAGTTTGACAAGTATTCATGGGTACCTACACAAAAGAGACACAAACCAAAGAAATTGCATGAGTAAATGTACACATCATCCATCATGATGTGTATAAAGCGCATGTGAGTTAGCACAAGATAAGCATCGCCAAAGAAATTTGATGCATGGTATAAGAACATGTCATCCATCATGAAAGAATAGTTATTATGTATGACACGATGGGGACACAAGTTGAGAATGCAAGTATATGGCGCATCGATAGCATTTTCATTCATGGGGAGCATGTGGTGCACAAGTATGGAGATCATGCAACTAATGGATGGATCAAATTCTCCTAACATGTATGAGGAAACTATGGGGGTCTCCTCATGAGCAATAGCGAAACATCACATGGAGAAAATGGACAACATCCAAAACAATGCATATCCGGTTAGGTGGGCATGGCATGGCATATGAGATAAATGATGCAAAGGAAGCATATCAATATCATCACAAGAAAACAAATGCCAATAACCATGGGCTTGTCATGTATGTCATATGTGCAAATTGGGTTTATTTTAATGGCATATGCATAGTCACTATGAAGAGATTGCAAATAAGACATATGGTTGATCTCATGCATAGCATATGACAAGTCAAGCGGATTAGCAAACATGATGTGACCTAAAGAATTGTCAAGAAATCCTATGTAACATGGCATCACAACTAATAGACTCCACATGAGAATCATCGTACTCATCATAAATGGGCAAATCATCACATGGGGAAATCATACTAGAATGAAGCATGTCAATAGGGTGATCAACATCATGCAAGCAATCAATGTCAAAATAGTCCACTAGTGGGACGAGAGCATCACCGCCACCTTTGTTACCTTTGTCATTCCACTCAAGTGGTGTAGGTGAGGTGGGAAGACCAAATGGTGGTCATCTTCATCTTGATGGAACCATGGGGGTGCATCATAGTCCACCATGGCCATCGCCTTGTCCAAAGGGAGGACTAAGTCGCCAAGGATCGACGCTGTCATCATAAATGGGACCTAGCACCAAATGAGAAGACACAATAGAGGTAGAGGTCAAGTTGTTAGAAATGCAAATGGCCTCACGAGACCTATCAACTATCTCACTCTCTCTATGTGGTGGTTCACCACCCCCTCAAAATAGGTGCACTTAAACTCACATATGGTGGAGTCACCATCTCACTCAAGTGGTGGGGTTGTGGCTCTCCTCACATGGGATTTGTGGCAACACATCATATAGGGCTAGTGGTGAAGGCACTCACCTCAATATGGTGGCACATGTCACTCATGTCATCATACGTCATTGTGGTCGAGGTGAAGTACTCAACCATCTCAGAGTGGTCGCTGTGGATGAAGGCCAAGATGGCACATCATCACTCTCGCCCATGACCAAGGGAAAATCCCATGCTCGATCATCTTGTCATCGCTGCCGTGGATGAAGGCCAAGATGGCACATCATCACTCGGCCCCCTAAGATGGAAGCATCATCCTTACTCGCCACCTTGTCGCTGCCTCCAAAGCTTGGTCCTTGAAGGTCTCCTGTAGTCGTATTTGTCGCCTGCATTCATCTTGAAAAAGAGTCAAGGTAGACTCTGCATCATCAATGCCACAAAGAGGGATGGCGTGAAGTCGCACTTGGGAGCATCGCCTTGGAGCTTGTCGGTCTTGGACATCATGGTGGTACTAGCCTCATGCTTGTTGTAGAGCTTGGTCATCCAAGTGTGCTTGGGGTGGAGAAGCCTTTGGCCTTCATGAGTTCTTGTTCCGCTTTGAGAGCACCAATGTAGTAGTCGCCGATGGACTTGTAGTTCTCGAGGAAGATAGTCTTGAGATGTCGTTGTTCAATCCCATCATGAAGTGGAACTTCATCGAATGGGGTCGCCCATGGCTCGTCGTAAGGCAATCTTCATCTCCTTGAAGTACTTGTCGATGGACTTGGATCCTTGGGTGGTGTTCTCCAATTGGCGCCGGTTGTTCCGTAGGTTGGAGGCACGAACTTCGCCGCAAAGCTCTCTTCATCGTGGACCAACTCATCTCGTAGCACCAAGGTGTGTGAAGCCACCATGTCGAGGCGTAGTCGTGAAGTTTCTTGTGGCGACTTCACTTGATCTTCGGAGGAACTTGATGTAGCTTGAGGTAGTCGTCCATCAAACGCCCCACTCGAGGTACTCTCGGTTCTTGAGTCCCATAGAAAGGAATCTCGTGGTCGGCGTCGAGGTCGAGTAGCTCGTGGAAGTCGCGGACTTGAGCTTGGGGAGCTTCTTGAGCGTAGTCTTGATGTTCTTGTTGGCGAAGATGCTCTTGAAGTCGCCATGAAGATGCCAAGGGAGATGGTGAAGTCGTTGAGCTGTTGTTGGTGTTGAGCTCATGACCTTCACGCTTCTGGTGGTGATGGTGTCGATGCCGATGTGATCTTGCCGAGATGGTAGCACGGAAGCATGTGCTCTTGAGCGCCTTCTCAAGATGAGGAAGATCGCTTGTAGGACTTGATGATGCGGAGCATCCCACGATCATCCCCATGCATCCACAACCGCCTCATCAAGAGCCAAGAGGACCCATGACTAGAGCACGAGCTCGAGCTCTCGAGACCGAGATGACTTCTCTCCTTAGTGAAATATCATATGACCCTCTCGAGACATGGCTACTACCTCAACTGAATGTTGTGCATGCTTAGGTACCAAGGAACCAACCTAGGAGAAGCTGCAGCCCAAGAGGGACACCAAGAGCAAGAGAAGGAGCTGCAGAGTTCAGAGGAGCGGCATACTACCGCTTGCCAAGCGGTATTACGCCTGCTGAGCGGTATTATCATTGCTGTTCCGGCATTACCGCTGAGCCGAGCCAAGCGGTACTACCGCTTCCATCCGCCTACTTCCGCAAAAAACCCGACACACCCTCAGAATCGAACTGGCGGCAGAGTGATTATCATTTCACCAAGCGGTACTATCACCGAAAAGCAAGACTACTCATTTCTACTGCATAGCTAAGAAGCAGATCGGGCCGAGGCCCATGTACTTTTCGCCTCTAACTTACCCCTTGGAGGTCCTAGACTATAAATAGACCTTCCCTCATCCTTTCTAGGGTTAGCTTTGGATTTGCTCATATTTCGTGTGAGAGCCTTTGCTCATCCACTTGGCTACTTCCCTCGAGATCGACCTCACGGAGAAGATCCCCAAGCGGATTCAAGACCCTCCTAGGGTGGACCCCATCAAGACCTCCTCTGGAGAAGAACGGCTACCCTTGTATCCTACCCTTTGTTGTCCTTGAATCTTGTGCCACTCTATGTGTTTGATAATCTAGCACTTGTGTGATCGCTTTCTTGTCGGTTGAGTGATCTCTCTCCTGCTCTCCCTGTTTTCCCTCGTGTTCTTCCGCCGCTCTTCGTGTTCCTCGAGGATTTCTCCAAGCGTGAAAGATCATCCACGAGGGTTCCGCCACATCATCATGGTATCATGAGCCACGCTGATCACGCTATTGGAGCCCCTACCCTCTTTTTCTAGCTTGATTTTGTTGTTTTGTCCTAATTCAAAATTCCCACAAAATAGCCCCAAATTTTTTTGTGATTTGTTAGTGTGATGAAATTTTGTTGATTTTGATCCGTGGATTGGCTTGGTTTCGAGTCCATCTAGCATCTCCCAAGTTTCACCTCTTCCATCCACAAAATCCATCGAATTTTGACCTCGAAATCACCCATTTCACTTAAAATCGCCAAGAACGAGTCGAAGCAATCGAGAAAATCTCGACGAAGCGGTACTATCTTTCTTCGAGCGGTATTATCACTGAGAGCGGCATTATCGCCTCCTAGCGGTACTACCGCTGAGCACGGCACTACCGCCAGCCCTGCTCAGCCTAAATAGTCGGTATCCTCTACACGAGCGGTATTATCACTGCTCCAAGCGGTATTATCACACGAGCGGTACTACCGCCTCCTCCAGCGGGTACTACCGCCCGCCGCCAGCCTTCCAACTTTCACCATTTTCATCATAACTTTTCACTCCGAACTCCGATTTGAGTGTTCTTTTGCCTGCTTTGAAGCTATCGACGCGTCGAGGACCTCACCTTGGTTTCACCACCTTTTGACACCATCAAATTTTCCTAACATCGCATCTTTGCCTAGGGCTTAAACCACATCATCCGCTATACCACCTCCACTTTCCGCTACCACATTTTCGCTTTTGGTCTTTGAGAATTTGAGTTGTGGTTCCGTGTCCTATTGTGTTTCGCTATATAGGTACGGTTCGACGTCAACATCACCACCACGCATCTTCGCTAAGGACTCATCATCGCCAAGGACGGTAACTCGATTTACATCTTTGTCATCTCTCGCAATTGCATTGATAACCACATAGCCTTACTTTTATGCTGCTTACCCATCGAGACTAGCCATTGAGTATTGCCGCAACGTGACTTGTGCACCTTAGTGATCATACTCCATAGCATACATAGCATACCAAAGTGGTGCATATCTTGAGATCAACTTGTGTGTCACAATGTTGTCATAGCATACACAATTGCTATCTTGGTTCATGAAGTTTGCATAAGAAAAGAGCTCAAAAGGAAAGAGCCACCCAAGCTTTTAAGCAAAGAGGAAAGATAAGCAAAGAGCTTATAAGCAAGAACCATAGCATCATACAACATTAAGATTGTCATATCCGATCATCTTGGATCATAGCAATCAAATATCATACATACAAGATACTTGGGATAGAGATCGTTGCATTTTTGCTTAATAGGTTGTGCACAAGTTCGCAGATCCGCCTTTTGTGCAATCAAGTATATGCCTCTAGTATTGTGCAACAAGAGCATTCTCGGTTTCCACATTTTGGCTCACTTTTGGTTTGCACAATCCCACTTATCTATTTATGCGTGTGTTTCGTGTACCACTACTTGCTTGGTCTACTTGTTACATTTGCGAATTTATAATCTTTTTCAACTTTATTGAGTCTCACTTACAATCGCATCAAATTTTGTGCCACCATCCTAACCGAGCTCCACCATAAGCTTTTTTTTTGTAGGTGTGAGAACCGACAAGAATCGGTACCAAGAGTGCTATTTCATTGTCCGTGATTTGAGTGAACTTGATTCATTTTCAACATCGGTCAAAGGTACATTGGTATAAGTTCTTTCCGCTCTACCACTCACATCTTGTTTGGAATGATGGATAGGCCAAGTTCTTCTACCAACCCACTCTTCATCGAGAAAGACGACGCACATGTCCTCATACGTCACCAAGAGCCACCTCTTTGGTGCACAACGAGCGCTGCACCAAGAACAACAAGCAATGAGCGATCAGATCGACAACCTCGCCACCGACTTCATGACTCTCCGAGCAACGACAAGAGACTACTTCGACAACAAGTTCGAGGCTCACAAGGAAGAGAATGATGCAAGAATGGACGAGATCCACGCGTTGATGAGAAAACGGCATCATTCCACTTCTTCATCATCAAGACGGAGCCGCCGAGTCGACATTCCGATTTACATTCTACGACTCAAGTACACCGCATCGAACACTCTTCGACGAGCCAAGGCCAAGACCGCTATGCATCTCGAACCCGCTACATGACAAGCATTCACAAGAGCAAGTTGATGATCAAGTTCCTCGTCCTCAATCAAACCAAGAGGCTTTTGCTCAAGCTTCAAGAACGACAACGCCTTCGCCGCCAACAAGAGGAAGAAAGAGCACGCCGTCACCAAGATTTAACAAGACGCCAAGGCTCAACGTCTTCAACAACAACAACGTGAAGCGCAAGCTTTGAGGCGCAACGCGTCTCTTCAAGAATCAAGTCGAGCCTTCGCTAACCGCAATCGCGAACGGCGCAATCAAGAGGAAGCCTTCGAGAAGAAATCCAAGAGAGGAACTACCAACCTCATGTACAACGCCAAGTTCCTCAAGCTCCTCCACAAGCTCGCCAAGCTCCACCTCAACATCAAGTTCAACAAGAGCAAGTTGATCATGGTCTTCCTCCGCCAAGAGCAACATGAAGACGAACATTCCACGCCAAGGACGCCATCATCAACATCGCCAACAACACAATGAAGAGCAACGCCACGGCAAGCTAAAATTCACCATGCCAAAGTTCAATGGAAGCAATGACCTCAAGACTACCTCTCATGGGCATTGAAGGTTGACAAAATCTTCCGCTTGCAATAACTACGATGAAGCTAAGAAAATCGCTATGGCATCACTTGAGTTCCAAGATTATGTGCTCATATGGTGGGAACAAATCATTGAGCGATTTACAAGCAAGAGGTGAACCCCAATCACCACTTGGGCTCAAATGAAGGATGTCATGCGAGCACGCTTTGTGCCAACCTACTACAACCGCGACCTCTTCAAGAAACTCCAACTACTCAAGCAAGGAACAAAGAGCGTTGAAGAATACTACAAGGAGATGGAGATAGCCATGATTCGAGCCAATGTCAAGGAAGATGATGAGCAACTATGGCACGCTTCTTGAATGGACTTAATCATCCCATCAAGAAGATCGCCGACTTCCAACCATACTCAACCTCATTGAGCTCAGGCATCAAGCTACAAAGGCGAACGCCAAGTGCAAGATGACTTCAAACACGCCAAGTACTCATCCAAGACCCACGGCTTCCCCAACAATCAAGCTTCAACGACTCCTCCAACATCTACACCAACCAAGCTTCCTTCAAGAAACGACGACAAGTCAAGTTACAAGAAGACATCGACAAGTTCAAGTCGCCCTCCTCCTACTACAAGCAACCTCAAGCCGCTGGCTTCATCCTCTCACTCCGACCGATGAGACCATCAAGACAAGCTCCTTCAAGTGTTTCACTTGCGGCGGCCGAGGCCACAAGTCATAATGAATGCACCAACAAGCGCACCATGATCCTCAACGACGATGGCACATATGACTCTATGAGTGAAGAGGAAATGGATGCCCTTGAGCAAGTGGCCATGCACCGCAAGTGAATGAAGATGAAGATGATCAAGTCTTTTGTGATGAGGATTCGAGCCCCGCCTCGTTGTCTCCAAGGTCTTGACTTCAACATCAACAAGAAGAAGACCAACGATGCCACATCTTCCACACAAAAGCCGCATCAATGGACGGTCCATCAAGGTCATCATCGATGGAGGTAGTTGCCACAACTTGGCAAGTGAAGAACTATGCTCCAAGCTACAATTGGTCAAGAGGAAGCACCCACACCCCTACAAGGTTCAATGGCTAAGTGACTCCCAAGACTATACGAAGTCGAGCATACGGTCCAAGTCTCCTTCAAAATTGGTGCTTATGAAGACACTGGAGTGTGATGTGGTCCCAATGACCGCTTGCCACCTCCTTCTTGGTCGACCATGGCACCGACCGCAGGTGTCATCCACAATGGGCTCAACCAATCACTATAGCTTCAAGATGAAAGGGAAGGAGTATGTGCTACACCTATGTCTCCTAGTCAAGGATAGCCGACAAGCAAGCCACACATCATAGAGAAAAGAGGAGAAAGTGATCCACCCAAAAGTGAGTGAGAGCCACAAGCCAAATTTGAGAGACTCTTCGCTAGAGAGAAAAACCTCATTCTATTTGCCACCAAAAGTGAGATGAGAGAAGTGTGAGCACCCATCGAGTGTGATGCACTTTGTCCTTGTGTGCAAGGATGGAGAACCAAAACTAACACCATTCACGAGCTACCTTTGGTGTTTCAATCTCTTTGCAGGAATTTCAAGATGTTTTCCCGATGAGCTACCTCCGGTCTACTCTCCTCTCGAGGCATTGAGCATCGAATCGACCTCATCCCCGAGAGCCGCTACCAAACAAAGCTCCATACCGAGTCAATCCGAAGAAACCAAGGAGATTCAACGGCAAGTACAACAACTCATCGACAACGGTCATGTACGCGGAAAGCCTAAGCCCTTGTGCCGCTCCTGCTATTCTTGTGCCTAAGCCCGATGGAAGTTTCCGCTTGGTTCCGATTGTAGACCTATCAATGCTATTACTGCTCGATATAGGCATCCCATTCCTCGATTAGATGACATGCTTGATGAACTTAGTGGAGCCAACTTTTCTCAAAATTGATCTTAAAAGTGGCTATTATCAAACACGCATACAAGAGGGTGATGAATGGAAAACTGCTTTCAAAACCAAATTTGGTTTATATGAGTGGTTAGTGATGCCTATGGGTCTTTCTGAAGCTCCCTGCATTTTGTGCGCCTTATGCATCATGTGCTTTATCCTTATATTGGAGTCTTTGTTGTGGTTTACTTTGATGATATTCTTGTGTTTAGCAAAACCATGAAAGAGCACATCAATCATGTAAAATCTGTGTTGCAAACTCTTCGCAAGGAAAGCCTTTATGCAAACTTGAAAAATGCACTTTTGGAGTCGATAAAGTGGTTTTCTTGGGTTTTGTTGTTTCTTCAAAGGGTGTCCATGTTGATGAATCTAAAATTGAAGCAATCAAAACTTGGCCCCAACCCACCAATTTGCAACAAGTGCTAAGTTTTCTTGGTCTTATGGTTTCTATCGTCTTTGTGAAAGATTTTAGCACAATTGCCGCTTCCTTTGCATGCTTTGAGCAAGAAGAATACTCCCTTTGTTTGGGGAACTTTGCAATCAACCGCTTTTGATGAGCTCAAGTCTTTGCTTACTCATGTCTCATTCTTGCTTGCCTAATTTTGACAAAACTTTTGAGGTTCATTGTGATGCAAGTGGTACCGAATTGGCGGAGTTTTAATGCAAGAAAAACGAGCCATTGCATATTTTAGTGAAAAACCTCCGGTGCTCAACTTAATTATCCCATCTATGACAAAGAATTGTATGCTTTAGTGCGTAGTGCTACATGTTTGGGAACATTACCTTAGACCGCATGAGTTTGTCATCCATACCGATCATGAAACGCTTAAGTACCTCAAAGGTCAAACTAAATTGAACAAGCCGCCATGCCAAATGGAGTGAATTCATTGAATCTTTTCCTTATGTGATCAAGTACATTAAGGGTAAAGAAAATGTAGTTGCCGACGCGCTTTCACGCATAAACATGCTTGTCACCAACTTGAGTTGAATGTTATTGGTTTTGAGCATATAAAAGACTTGTATGAGCATGATCCATCTTTTGCTTCTCCTTATGCTAAGTGTTTGACACATACGCCTTGGGAACAATATTACATCAAGGATGGTTACCTTATGAGAGCTAACAAACTTTGCATTCCCTTAGTCTTCTTCGCTTGCTCCTTTTG
>JAHIAM010010134.1:0-16240 GCA_021605205.1 Aegilops longissima | reverse complement strand
ACTAAGGATCCACATGTGGTTGACTTAGTCAACCCCGTTGATCCGACGTTAGCATGACATCATGCCGACGCTATAAATACATTTTTCCGAATTAATTAATTAATTAATTAAATTCCGTAAATTAATAAAATCTTTTAAAGTCATTTTTAACCGTAATCGATTAAAATATTTTCAACATGAAAGTTGCTCGTAACGACGAGACGAACCGGATACGCAACCGCTCGATCGCCACACCCCTAACCTATCGAACCTGCAATTTCCTCCTCCCTTCGAAAAAAACACCGGAATACTTTCCTGATGTTTTTAACCAAAGACCCTCATACCACGAGCACGCCTAGCATCGCTTTTGACATGTCATGCATCGATATGCATCTGCACTTGGTATTCATTGTTTTTCCTCTTCTCTCGTAGACTACGAGACCGACCGCCGCCGTTCGACACTGTTGACATTTCTCTTTCCAGAGCAACCGCAAGCCCCCATTGATCACCGATATCGCCACTTTTCTATACCGCTTGCATTAGAGTAGTATAGCATGTTAGTTTTGGATACTCCTATACCGCGCATAGCCCCGCCCTTTTTTGTTATTTTACCCGCAATCCTATATGCTTAGTATAGGATGCTAGTACTTTATCCGTGGCCCTACATTCTTTCCCTTGATATAGGGCCGTGATCACTGAAGTGATCACGGTATAACTATATACTTATACATGATACATGGAGACTAAAGTGGTCCCGATGGAGCACCCCAGTGGATCTTTGAGGCGAGCGACAAGGGGGTTGAGACCGCCTGGAGAGGGTGGGCCTGCCCTCCGCTCCCGGTTACTTAACATTAACGAGGTCTTGGTATTTGATCCAGTTGGCTACGATTTACACACAACCATCTACGCTGGAGTAGTTATGGGTATCCCGCCGTGGTATCACCGCACTTCAGACGCCGACGAGCGGGCCGGGATTGGAGAACGCTTCTGGTTCTGTCGCACAGACGAACGGTGTGTTCAGGGGGCCCCCCCCGGCTTAGGTTTAGACCGCGGTTGGCCTCCGTTTAGGTGGGCCGCTTTGATCTTGGCCCGGCATGACCCGAAAGTTTCCGCCAAATGGGATCGCGGGGGTAAGATGGGCACCCCTGCAGGAAGTTAATCTATTCGATAGCCGTGATCTTCGGTAAGGACGACTTGGAGTTGTACCTTGAGCTTATGACAACTAGAACCGGATACTTGATAAACACACCCTTCCCAAAGGGATAAACCGGTGGTCGCCTTCTCGGGATAGAGGAGGGATCCGGAGGATTATTGCTATGTGATGTTACTTGGAGGACTTCAGATCATCCTCCCCGCGAAGACAGAGAGGAGTCTTGATAAGACTAGCTATCCCTCTTATTCTAGTCAAAGTCCACGATATGGCCCTTACACATATACCCATGCATATGTAGTGTAGTTCTTCTTTAGTACTTTGGATGAGTACTCACGGTTGCCTTTTTTTTCCCTACCTCTACTCGATTGCGCAACTGCATATGGAGCCCAGAGCGACGCCACCGCCGATGAACTACTACTCGAGGTGCCTACTACAGCAGCCCCCGATTTACCGGAGTAGCGAGGATCCCAGGAGGCCCGCTCCTTTCGATCCGAGTTTGTGCTAGCCTTCTTAAGGCAAACTTGTTTAACTTATGTCCGACAGATATTGTTGCTTCCCGACTCGTCATGATCGAGCACTTGTATTCGAGCCCTCGAGGCCCTGGCTTGTATTATGATGCTTGTATGACTTATTTTGTTTGTAGAGTTGTGTTGTGATATCTTCCGGGAGTCTCGATCTTGATCGTAACATTTGCGGATGATTAGTGTACGATTGAATCAGGGCGCCACAATAAATATAATGTAGGCATATATTCGAAATAGTCATACGGCTTATTGAAAGAACTTGCATG
The DNA here is from genome assembly GCA_021605205.1 of Aegilops longissima. Classification (NCBI taxonomy): domain Eukaryota; kingdom Viridiplantae; phylum Streptophyta; class Magnoliopsida; order Poales; family Poaceae; genus Aegilops; species Aegilops longissima. The sequence continues at coordinate 14,318 of JAHIAM010010134.1, read as the reverse complement.
ACATCTTTGCCCTACCCTCCCTGGCAGCGGGTCCCTTGGAAACTAAGGGATATTAAGGCTCCCTTTAATAGAGAACCGAACAAAGCATTAACACATGGTGAATACATGAACTCCTCAAACTACTCATCACCGGAGTGGTCTCACTATCATGAGCGAATTGACCCAAAATCGGTCAAATCTCCGGTTTGTACCATCCCAAGATCATGCGGTACTCACGATACATCGATGAAATAATCAAAGTTCAATCACACCTGAATTTATTACACGATTCTCAATTCTTTATTACAAGAGAATAAACGCCAAGGCCAACTCATGAGAAATAAACTACTAATGCGGAAGCGAGAAGATAAAGCGAGTCCATCCACTCAAGGAAAATCGCCGGGAGCGAGCCTCACCCCGATCGAATAAATCGCAACATAAGACGTTGCAGGTAGGTCAGCTTTTTGAATAAGTCGCAAGTCATGAAGAGAATAATAATAAAATTACTATCACTATATGCATTTTGGTGGGGCTCTAAGTTTCATAATTTTGCTAAAAGCAAATTTTTCCCTACTACAAAGGACTTGCTTGCAAATTACTACAATTGTTGGTAGTTATTGAGATGGTTCCGCCAACCAATATCTCATTCCCAAATTATTAAGTCATAAAACCCTCAAATTAATTCATTAGTTTTAGTGTTGAGATTTCAATACTTCCAAGTTCCAGAGGCTCAATTTGTCCGTAACCGGGACACGGCTAATCGATTAGATCTTTAACTCGCAGAGGTTTGTGCACTTTCCCGCAAGAATCATTCCTCCTTTTAAGTCTTCGACTTCATGGTGTTTGAAGACGGACGAATGAAACAGTGGTCTTCCAAAGAGTTCTTCCGCTACCGCCGACCCATCCAATCCTACCGTTCTTCTACATCTCGTAGTACCGCCCACCAGGCCACTACTAGGGTTGACCCAGCCAGAGCCCATAATGGCTTGCGGCTGCACATGTAAGCTTCCGTCATGGGGCATCAATCCGCCTCTTCGTGGCTGGGTGAAGCTTCCGCAAGATGTCACGGCACTTCTCCATGCATCCCGCCAACCACTGGTTCTCCAGGTGCCCACAACCGTCCCTCCACCCAAAGAGTAAATTCAAGTCCATCTTGATTCTTGTAGTTCATGGGGTTGTCATCATCATTGACTCTCACATCTTTCTTATGAATTTCACTCAACCAAAACCCGCTCACGAGCATAGCAAAGTAAACTACTTCGCCGGGGTCATGGTAACAAGGGATTGGTTCATCCTACCACATGATACTACTCAAGATTAATAACTTCAAAATTTCAACTACTGCATGCATGGTGGGTGGTGACAATTTCTAATGCACAAAAAATCATAGGTATTGAAAATAACATGATCAAGACTTGCCTTGTGATGATCCTCGAAGCTAAAGATTCAGAGTAGCAAGCTTCAGATCTCGGAAACTCTACCGAGACAAACAATAATCACGATAAGCATATAGCATAGGATCACATAACACAATAGCATAGCAATAGCAACATAACACACCAAAACAACCAAATCAAAACCCAAGGGAAAACTCAAAGAAAACCAACTCAAGTTTCCTACTTCAAACAACAACTAGAATAGTTTTATATAACAAAAAATTTCAACATAACCTAATCATGGTTTTATGTTAACTTAATGAAAAGATTTCATTAAGTAACTAGGAGCAAAAAGAATTAATTTCAAATCTATTATGAAACTCCTATTAGGCCTAATTCAATTTCTATTAAGAAAAAAAATAAAACTTTTATTTATTATAAATAAAAGTTCATCCCTTAAAGAAACAGAAACTATCCTAGAATAATCAATCACATGTTAAAAATAAATTTATTTACTAATTAAAATAATAGGAAAACGGTAGCTAGTTAATTAATTAGGATTAACAAGATTCTGCTTAAAACTAAATTTTTATTAATCCTAAAATACCCAAATTAATTCCTATGGTTTGGCAATGTCAAAATAAAGTTGGGACAAAAGAATCATATAAAATAATTTTTCTAACTCATGTTATAACAGATTTACTATTCTGATTAAAACTAAATTAAAGCAATTTAAAAAAAATTAACATAGCTAAATATATTTTCTACAGAAACTATAGAAAATTTGCAAACCAACAAAAAAGAATCACCTAAAAATATTAAACAGAATAAAAGATATGAATTTTTCAAAACAGAACTATTCTGTTAAAAAGTAAAATGAAAATAAAAGAAAATGGCCTAATGGCCTAAACTACGACCGAGCGTAATATAAACTAAACGGGCCTAGGGTTAAACTAAATCGGCCGGCTAAAAATAAAACCCTAACTTAAAACTAAACGGACTAAACCGAGCGACCGTTTTATTAAAGAACTTATTCTTCTTGGGTGTTCTAATCCAACCGCCGATTTGAGATCGGACGGGTAGGGATCCGACTTCATCGAGCTCGGCGGGCGAAAAGGCTTGGCCTCCTGGTCGCTTGGGAGGTGTGGAGGACCTGCTGAAGTGACGAGCCTCGGGAGGTGTTTGGTGGAGTCGGTGGGGTCGGGAGGGCTAGGGCGCGACGACGACAAAATGGCGGCGGTAGGCCTGGCCCCAAGGACGCAGAGAGAGGAGGAGGGTTCCATGAGGGGTAGGGGAATAAAAGGGAGGGGCTTATAGGCGGGGCCTCAAGTGCAGCAAGGAGGCGATCGGGAGATCGGAGATCCCGAGATCTCGGATCTCCCAGAGCGGCGTGGCGGGCGAGGGGTTGGGGAGGTGGTGGCCCACCCGAGAGAGAGAGAGGGTGCGGCGAAGCCGGCCGAGCCAAACGCTGCGGGAGAGGCTGGTCGGTCATTGCTCCTGGCTGGCTGGGCCACGTGGGTGAAAAGGCGGCGGCTTGGCTGGGGCCACTGGGGTTCCTTTAAATTTTTATTTTTTAAATAAAACAAAACAGAGATATCTTTTAAAATATAAATATTTTATATAGGAATATATATACCAAAATGATCGTGGAATATTCCTATCATTTGAACATTTTTCCAAAGGCAAAATCCAAACTTTATAAAATTTCATTTTTTTCAAATTCAAATAAATCTCAAGTTTGAGTTCAAAACTTTGGCAAGGTTTTCTCTCGATATTATTGGAGTGTCATGTTTACTCCCTCATACTTTTGCTCAAGTATTTATCAGTATAGTTTTTGAAATGATTCCCACTTGCCATAGTTTGAAATTCAAATATGAGAACTCAAAACTCTTCCAAACTTTAAATGGCATTCAAATTCAAACAGATGCATAGATGCTTAGCTATAATTGTAAAACATTCCAAATAGGAAATTTGGGATGTTACAAACCTACCATTCTTAAGATGAATCTCGCTCGAGATTCGGGTTGGCTAGCAAATAGGTGCGGATGGTCTCAAGAAGGTCTTCTTCGCTTCCTGTGTGGCTTCTTCCGTGTGGTGACTCCACAAAGACCTTGCAAAATTTGATGACCTTGTCGCGGTGACTCGCTCGCAGCCTCGAGAATTCGGACGGTTTCTCCTTGTAGGTTAGATCACCGCAAGTCGTATGGCCTCTAGGGCACCGTGTCTCTCAACGAACATCGGCCATGTCGGCATGACACTTCTTCACCGAGAAACATGGAAGACATCATGAACTCCGACAATCCTTCCGCAATTCCAACTTGTAAGCAACTTCTCCACGACGCTCGAGGATTTTGTAGGGCCAATGAATCGGGTGCTAACTTCCTTTGACACCAAACCTCTTGATTCCATCGGTGGACACACGGGTATGCTCGGCTCCCGCTCGTAAGTTACTTCTCATGCCATCGTTCAGATAACTCTTCCGCTCGATCGCTATGTTGAGTCTGTCTCAATCAGCTTGACTTTCTTCGAATCCCTGATAAGGTCGGAACCAAAAGTGATCGATCACCAACACTATCCCACAAGAATGGTGTTTCGCACCTCCTTCCGTGATAGAGCTTCGAAGGGCCATCTTCAAACCGGATTGATAATTGTTATTGTATGAGAATTCTGCGATGGCAAATTATCATCCCAGCTAGACCCATAGTCTAGCACACAAGCTCTCAACATGTCCTCCGTAATCTGATTGACTCTCTCGGTCTGCCCATCTGCTCATGGATGAAAAGTCTGATCAATTCCAGCCTCGCACTCCAAAGTTTCATGCAACGCTTCCAAAACTTTGAGGTAAATCCGTTCTCTATCCGACACGCATTTTCCTCGAACTCCATGCATATACGATCCTGGTCATGTATATCTTGGCCAACTTAGCACTCGGTATAGGTAGTCTTCACGGAATGAAGTGAGCTACCTTGGTCAAACGATCAACCACTACCCGATAGAATCATAACCTGAACGGGTCCTGGTAATCCGTGATGAAATCCATTCCAAGTTTCTCCCATTTCCAACTGAATCGCAAAGGTTGAAGCAACCTGCTGGCTTTCGATGTTCGCTTTACTCTGACAAACATCGATACGCTACGCACTCGCAATATCCTTCTTCATACCGCCACCGTAAACTTTCCTTCAAATCCGTGTACATCTTGGTGTTGCGTGAATCGAGTACGGTGAATCATGAGCCTCAAGAATTAGCTTCCGAGTTCGGGATCATTGGGCACATAAATACGATCCTCGAACCATATAGTTCCGGCTCATCCTCACGGAACTTTAGCTTTTCCTTCATTCATCTTCGCTTTATCTCATCAATTTCTTGTCCGACTTGGCTTCACGAATCCTTTCGCCAAAGTGGACTGTATTCGAGTTGCAACAAATCCTTCTGAACTATCTCCACGGAGATCTCCGAGGTCATCGACTAACTCCGGGTAATCCTCCCCAGAAGCGTATTCACATAACTTTACGGCTCAAAGCATCCGCTACAACATTAGCTTTACCGGTGGTAATGCAATCTCATGTCGTAGTCCTTATCAACTCTAGCCATCTCCTCTCGCCCGAGGTTCAATTCCTTCGCGGAAAATATACTTCAAGCTCTTGTGATCGTAAACATCGCAACGGTCGGCGAGGAAATGTCTCTGTGTCTTGAGTGCATGCACTACGGCTGCTAACTCCAAATCATGTGGTATAATTCATCTCGTGAGGTCGAGTGTCTGGAGGCATAAGCTACAACTTTTCCTTCCTGCATTAGTACCTCCGAGTCCTTGACGAGAAGCGCCACAATAAACTCGGTATTCCTTGTGTATGTCCGCAAAATCAACACCGGGCTATAACCAATCGCTTTTTCAATTCCTCAAAACTGGCTTCACATTCATCGTCCAAACATACTTGGCTTCCTTCTTCAACAGCTCACCATGGGCTTGGCAATCTTCAGAAGTTCTCAATAAACCTCCGATAATATCCTCGAGTCCGAGAAAATCGGATCTCCTTGATCGAGGTGGGTGATCGCCAATCGGTGACTCGATTCAACTTGGGGATCAATCGCTATTCCTTCTCCCGAAATAACATGTCCGAGGAATCCAACTTCCTTCACCAAAATTCACATTTGTTGAACTTGGCATACAACGATGTCTCAAGTTTCTCCGTAACTAGACGCAAATGTTCCTTATGCTCTTCCTCGCTTCTGGAGAAAATCAATATATCATCGATGAACACCACGACAAACTTGTCCAGATATTCCATAAACACCTTGTTCAACAAATTCATGAAGTATGCAGAGCATTAGTAAATCCAAATGACATGACGGTATACTCATATAAACCATACCCGTAGTGAATGCTGTTTTGGGTATATCCTTTTCACGATCTTCAATCGATGATACCCGATCGGAGATCGATCTTAGAGAATACCTTGGCTCCAACTAGCTGATCAAACAGATCATTAATCATCGCAGAGGGTACTTGTTCTTGATGGTTACTTCGCTCAATGCACGATAATCCACAACCATCCTCAAGCTTCCATCCTTCTTCTCTACCAAAAGAACTGGGCTCCCAAGGTGATGAGCTTACAATATATCCTTTCTCCAATAACTCCTTAATTTGATCCTTGATCTCTTTCAACTCATTCGTGGCATCCGATAAGGTCTCTTGGATATTGGGGCTGTGCCGCAATAACTCGATCGAAACTCAATGTCCCCGTCCGTGGCATTCTGTAATTCTCCTAACACATCGGAAAATCTTGCACCACGGCACTTCCTCCCGAACAACTCCCGTGAGGGAATGCACCGATTCTTCATCCGCTATGCCGGCTACATACTTGATCCTCTTCGCCCGGTGGTGAGCGTAATAGACTTGGGCACAGCCTATGTTCCTTCAAACTTCACAACTAATCCATGCCTAGGATTACATCCAAGGTCCGGGTTTCCAACACTATGAGGTCTCGGGAAATTTATGGTTCCCGATGTTGAGGGTTGCATGACAGCCTAAACCGCCATCATTTCTCCTCCCCGAACGACGCCAAGGGGCTTCTAAGGGTTTTAGGCAACCCGCACTTTTCCACAACTACCCTTGATATGAATGAATGCGCACCGTAATCAAAGAGTACCAATACTCGAACGTGAATTCAATAAAACTTACCAACCACAGTGTTCGGCTGATCATAGACGCCCTCCACGCCGATGTGGTTCACCCGAGCACGAGGGAACGGATTGGGCTTCTTCACGAGCCTCCATTGCCATTTCCATTCCTCCGCTTGGCCTCCGCGTCAGGGTATAGTGCCCTGCCTTCCGCACTTGAAGGTGTGATGTGGCTCGATCCTTTGAGTCGGGCGTAACGATGCTAATTGCCATTACTGTTCCATTGCCATTGCCATGGCCTCGACTTGTTGTCCCGGTTGTTGTTCCCATTTCCTCCATGGTTATGACCTCCATGGTTATGATGGTGTGCCCTCCCGAGTATGGTGCATAACGGGCTTCACGAGCTCCCGAGTTGTGCTTCCCGCTGTACTTCCGCTATGCTTCTATCTCCGCTTGCCTTCAAGTATGGTGGCCTTGTCTACCAGCTCCGGTAGTTGTTGAAGGTAGCCACAATAAGCTGCATACTCAGCTCGCCATTGAGTCCTCAAGGAACTTCTCTGCTTTATGCATCCGTGGCCACATCATCCGGCATAGCGAGCTAGCTTGTGAACTCATCCACGATCGCGCCACAAGACGGTTCCTCGGCGTAAGTTGCGGAACTCACGCTTTCGGACTCATGGCTCCACTGAAACATGAGCGTGCGGAAGGCTCATGGAACTGATCCCATGTGATGGCACCGATGGGATAAGTGGCGTGTAGTTCTCCACCAAGAAGCTGCAGTCCATCAAGTTGATGCGCTGCAAAGCGCACCTTCTTCGATGCAGCATCCAACAGTGATTAGCTCTTCCGACTTTATGGAGCCAATCATCACCACAATCGCTCAAGGCTACTAGAGAACATCGCGGATTCAGCCTCGTGAATCGAGTCAAGTTGTCCATGGGGTGGTGGCGTGGATTGTTGGTGTTGTTGTTCGATTCTCGATGAGTAGCTGCATGAGGGCATTCTGCTGCGGAGCAGCTGGGTGAGCTCCGGAAAACCAGGTCACGCCCTGAGGCATCCGTGTTTTTGGAGTGGATGAGAAAATTAGAATAGAACAATGGTCTATGAGAAATAACACTACCCATATGAATGCACAATCATAAACACACCAATCATTTATTCATTCCACTCAAACATGGTTCAATCTCGAAAAAAGCTCATGACTAATCGAAAATATCAGCCAACTAATCGATAAAAAGTAAAAATAACATGGTGGTCGATAAAAAGTCTTCATCAATAACCTTGGCCCTCCGCGATGTCCTCTGTGGGCCTCCTCTTGGCTTCCTCCGGAACTCCCTTCATAATCCTGATCATTGCTCACGAGGGGTCCCATCTCCACTAAAAAGGTCCTCCCAAGTCCATCTTTTCCTCTATCGCAAGCTTCATCTTGTGTCGCCGATCGCTCCATGAAGTGCACTTCTTCCTCATGGTTAAAAGTCCGGGTGCCTTCCTCCGCCCACCACAACAAAAGCCTCCTTGCCTTCAAGTTACGCGAGTCCAATCCCGCTTCGAGGAACACCCAAGTCCCGGATATAAGAGAGAGGGAGTCGCCCCACGGACGGATGATATCTCCATTCCTTGCTCAGAAACCATGGCGAGGTCGAGGGATCGAGCCGTGTTCTCTCGGAGATGTCCAAGGGCACGATAGATCGCCATGTCCTTCCGATGATCCAGTTGAAGTCGGTGAACTCAAAGTCAATAGGCTCCGATGTCCTCCGGTTCTCCCCGGATATGCACTTCAACTAGGGGTGTCCCGGAGTGCATTGTTGGCTTCCTGATCGAGGGCAGGCAATCTTCAGCTTCCACCATCTGAACCAGCTTCCGCCGGGCATCGCCTCATCGCCGCAAAACTCCTAAAACGGGGAACTCGACGCCATCTAGAATGTTGAAAATCGGGAGGAGAGAAATTGAACAGGGAGAATTATAATGATAAGGATATAAAGTAAATGGTCTCTTCCTATGGCTTTCCGATCCTAGGGGTTACGATCCACGGTCAGGAAGCCGAACCATCTTCAGAGCGACCACCCAAAATCGGTCAAATCTCCGTGTCCTTTCCATCCCAAGATCATGCCGGTACTACGACATCGATGAAATAATCAAAGTTCAATCACACCTGAATTTATTAACATTCTCAATAGAGTCTTTATTACAAGAGAATAAATTCGCCAAGGCCAACTCATGAGAAATAAACTACTAATGCGGAAGTAGAAGATAAAGCGAGTCCATCCGACTCCAAGGGCAATCCCAAGCCGAGCGAGCCTCACCCCGATCGAATAAATCGCAAATAAGACGTTGAGCCGTAGGTCAGCTTTTGAATGCGGCAAGTCATGAAGAGAATAAAATAATAAAATTACTTACTATATGCATTTTTCGGGCTCTAAGTTTCAAATTTTAAAAAGCAAATTTTTCCCTACTATAGTGGACTTGTTGCAAATTACTACAATTGTTGGTAGTTATTGAGATGGTTCCCCAACCAATATCTCATTCCCAAATTATTAAGTCATAAACCCTCAAATTAATTCATTAGTTTTAGTGTTGAGATTTCAAACTTCCAAGTTGAGGCTCAATTTGTCCGAATCCGGGACACGGCTAATCGATTAGATCTTTAACTGCAGGGTTTATGACTTTCCCGCAAGAATCATTCCTCCTTTAAGTTCCGACTTCATGGTGTTTGAAGACGGGACAATGAAACAGGTCTTCCAAAGAGTTCTTCGCTACCGCCGGCACCCATCCAATCCTACCGTTCTTCTACATCTCGGAAAACCGCCCACCAAACACTATTAGGGTTGACCCAGCCAGAGCCCATAATGGCTTGTGGCTGCAAGTAAGCTTCCGGTCATGGGGCATCCATCCGCCTTCGGGCTGGGTGAAGCTTTCGCAAGATGTCATGGCACTTCCAATGCATCCCGCCAACCACCGGGTTCTCCAGGGGTGCCCGCCAACCCCTCCACCCAAGAGTAAATTCAAGTCCATCTTGATTCTTGTAGTTCATGGGTTGTCATCATCGACTCTCACATCTTCTTATGAATTTCACTCAACCAAAACCCATCTACAGCATAGCAAAGTAAACTACTTCGTCCCGGGGTCATGGTAACAAGGATTGGTTCATCCTACCACATGATACTACTCAAGATTAATAACTTAAAATTTCAACCATCGCATGCATGGTGGGTGGTGACAATTTCTAATGCACAAAAATCATAGGTATTGAAAATAACATGATCAAGACTTGCCTTTGCCGATGATCCTCGAAGCTAAAGATTCAGAGTAGCAAGCTTCAGACCGAAACTCTACCGAGACAAACAATAATAAAGCATATAGCATAGGATCACATAACACAATAGCATAGCAATAGCAACATAACACACCAAAACAACCAAATCAAAACCCAAGGGAAAACTCAAAGAAAACCAACTCAAGTTTCCTACTTCAAACAACAACGAATAGTTTTATATAACAAAAAATTTTCTCAACATAACCTAATCATGGTTTTATGTTAACTTAAAAAAGATTTCATTAAGTAACTAGGAGCAAAAAGAATTAATTTCAAATCTATTATGAAACTCCTATTAGGCCTAATTCAATTTCTATTAAAATAAAATAAAACTTTTATTTATTATAAATAAAAGTTCATCCCTTAAAGAAACAGAAACTATCCTAGAATAATCAATCACATGTTAAAATAAATTTATTTACTAATTAAAATAATAGGAAAAACAAGAGCTAGTTAATTAATTAGGATTAACAAGATTCTGCTTAAAACTAAATTTTTATTAATCCTAAAATACCCAAATTAATTCCTATGGTTTGGCAATGTCAAAATAAAGTTGGGACAAAAAGAATCATATAAAATAATTTTTCTAACTCATGTTATAACAGATTTACTATTCTGATTAAAACTAAATTAAAGCAATTTAAAAAAAATTAAATAGCAAATATATTTTCTACAGAAACTATAGAAAATTTGCAAACCAACAAAAAAGAATCACCTAAAAATATTAAACAGAATAAAAGATATGAATTTTTCAAAACAGAACTATTCAAAACAGAAAATGAAAAAAAAAAATGGAATGGGCCTAAACCTACCGAACCGAAATAACATAAACTAAACGGCCTAGGGTTAAACTAAATCGGGCCGGGCTAAAATAAAACCCCAACTTAAAACAAACCGACTAAACCGAGCGGACCGGTTTTATTAAAGAACTTATTCTTCGGGTGTTCTAATCCTAACCCATTTGAGATCGGACGGGAGGGAATTCCCATGACCACCGGAGCTCACGGCGGCCAAGGGGCGGCGCAAAGGGGCCTCCCGGTCGCCGGGAGGGGTGGAGGACCGGGAAAGGGACGGCCCTGGGAGGTTTTGTGGAGCCGGGGGGCCGGGAGGGGGCGGCGACGACGATTTAAAATGGCGGCGGGGGAGGCTCGGCCCCAACCAGGGAGAGGAGGAGGGTTCCGGCGGGGCAGGGGAATAAAGGGGCTTAATAGGCGGGGCCTCAAGGCAGGCGGAGGCGATCGGGAGAGATCGGAGATCCCGAGATCTGGATCCCGAGCCGGTGGGTCAAGGGGGGGGGTTGGGGAGGTGGGGCCCACCCAGAGAGGGGGGGCGAAGGGTGGCCGAGCCAAACGCTGGGCGGGAGCCTTTGCTCCTTGCTCGCTGGCGGGCCAGCCTGGGTGGGTAAAAGTGGAACCGGTCCAATGGGTTCTTCCCTGGGGTTTTTTTAAATTTTTTTTTTTAAATAAAACAAAAAGATATCTTTTAAAAAAAATATTTTAAGGAATATATATACCAAAATGATCAGTGAATATTCCTTCATTTGAAATTTTTCCAAAGGCAAAAAACTTTATAAAATTTCATTTTTTCAAATTCAAATAAATCTCAAGTTTGAGTTCAAAACTTTTGGCAAGGTTTTTCCTCGATATTATTGAGTGTCATGTTTACTCCCCATACTTTTGCTCAAGTATTTATCGTATAGTTTTTGAAATGATTCCCACTTGCCATAGTTTGAAATTCAAATATGAGAACTCAAAACTCTTCCTAAACTTCAAATGGCATTCAAATTCAAACAGGATGCATAGATGCTTAGCTATAATTGTAAAACATTCCAAATAGGAAATTTGGGATGTTACAAACCTACCTTTTAAGATGAATCTACCGAGATTCTTTTAGCAAATAGGTGCGGATGGTCTCAAGAAGGTCTTCGCTCCTTGTGGCTTCTTCCTGTGGTGACTCCCAAAGACCTTGCAAAATTTTATGACCTTGCTTGGTGTCCCGTCCTCCGAGAATTCGGACGGTTTCTCCTTGTAGGTCGATCACCGCTGTGTATGGCCTCTAGGGGCACCGTGTCTCTCAACGGAACATCGGCCATGTCGGATGACACTTCTTCACCGAGAAACATGGAAGACATCATGAACTCGGATAATCCTTCCGCAATTCCAACTTGTTAAAATTCTCCACGACGCTCGAGGATTTTGTAGGGCCAATGAATCGGGTGCTAACTTCCTTTGACACCAAACCTCTTGATTCCACGGGGGGACACACGGTATGCTCGGTCTCCCGCTTCGTAAGTTACTTTCCTTTGCCATCGTTTGATAACTCTTCGCTTCTCGACTTGCTATCTTGAGTCTGCTCAATCAGCTTGAATTTCTTCGAATCCCGATAAGGTCGGAACCGAAAAGTGATCGATCACCAACACTATCCCACAAAGAATGGTGTTCGCACCTCCTTCCGTGATAGAGCTTGGGCCATCTTCAAACCGGATTGATAACGTTGTTGTATGAGAATTCGCGATGGCAAATTATCATCCCCAGACCCATAGTCTAGCACACAAGCTCTCAACATGTCCTCCGTAATCTGATTGACTCCTTCCGTCCCATCCGTCATGGATGAAAAGTCGATCAATTCCACCTGCACTCCAAAGTTTCATGCAACCGCTTCCAAAACTTTGAGGTAAATTGTTTCTATCCACACCATTTTCCTCAAACCCTGCGCAATACATCCCGGTCATGTATATCTTGGCCAACTTAGCACCGGTATAGGTAGTCTTCACGGAATGAAGTGAGCTACCTTGGTCAAACGATCAACCACTACCCAGATAGAATCATAACCGAACGGGTCCCGGGTAATCCGTGATGAAATCCATTCCAAGTTTCTCCCATTTCCAACTGAATCCAAAAAGGCAACCCGCCGGTTCCCGCTTTACTTGACAAACATCCGATACGGCACGACGGCAATATCCTTCTTCATACCCGCCCACCGTAAACTTTCCTTCAAATCCGTGTACATCTTGGTGTTCCGGGTGAATCGAGTACGGTGAATCATGAGCCTCCAAGAATTAGCCCTGAGTTCGGGATCATTGGGCCATAAATACGATCCTCGAACCATACAGCCTTCCTCATCCCACAATCCTTTAGCTTTTCCTTCATTCATCTTCTTCTTTATCTCATCAATTTCCGTCCACTTGGGCTTCACGAATCCTTTTCGCCAAAGTGGACTGTACTTCCGAGTTGCAACAAATCCTTCGAACTATCTCCCCGGAGATTCTCGAGGTCATCGACTAACTCCCGGGTAATTCCTCCGCCGGTTTATTCACATAACTCTTACGGCCAAAGCATCCGCTACAACATTAGCTTTACCTGGGTGGTAATGCAATCTCATGTCGTAGTCCTTTATCAACTCTAGCCATCTCCTCCCTCGAGGTTCAATTCCTTCTGAAAATATACTTCAAGCTCTTGTGATCTGGTAAACATCGCAACTTTCCGGCGAGGAAATGTTCTGTGTCTTGAGGCATGCATACGGGCCTAACTCCAAATCATTGTGGCATAATTCATCTCGGAGGTCGAGCTGTCCGGAGGCATAAGCTACAACTTTTCCTTCCCGCATTAGTACCCCAGTCCTTGACGAGAAGCGCCACAATAAACCCGGTATTCCTTGTGTATGTCCCAAAATCAACACCGGGTTAACCAATCGCTTCTTCAATTCCAAACCGCTTCACATTCCTCGTCCAAACATACTTGGCTTCCTTCTTCAACAGCTCACCATGGGCTTGGCAATCTTTAGAAGTTCTCAATAAACCTCCGATAATATCCCGCGAGTCCGAGAAAATCGGATCTCCTGACGAGGTGGGTGACGCCAATCGGTGACCGATTCAACCTTGGCGGATCAACGCTATTCCTTCCCGAAATAACATGTCCGAGGAATCCAACTTCCTTCACCAAAATTCACATTTGCTGAACTTGGATACAACTGATGTTCTCAAGTTCCTAACTAGACGAAATGTTCCTTATGCTCTTCCTCGCTTCTTGAGAAAATCAATATATCATCGATGGAACACCACGACAAACTTGTCCGATATTCCATAAACACCTTGTTCATCAAATTCATGAAGTATGGAGCATTAGTCAATCCAAATGACATGACGGATACTCATATAAACCATACCGGTAGTGAATGCTGTTTTGGGTATATCCTTTTCACGGATCTTCAATCGATGATACCCCATCGGAGATCGATCTTAGAGAATACCTTGGCTCCAACTAGCTGATCAAACAGATCATTAATCATCGGCAGAGGGTACTTGTTCTTGATGGTTACTTCGCTCAATGCACGATAATCCACAACCATCCTCAAGCTTCCATCCTTCTTCTCTACCAAAAGAACCGGGCTCCCCAAGGTGATGAGCTGGCCAATATATCCTTTCTCCAATAACTCCTTAATTTGATCCTTGATTCTTTCAACTCATTCTTGGCATCCGATAAGGTTCTTGGATATTGGGGCTGTGCCGCAATAACTCGATCGAAACTCAATGT
>JAHIAM010010132.1:0-10916 GCA_021605205.1 Aegilops longissima | reverse complement strand
GATTAGGATTTGTCACTCCGATTGCCGGAGAGGTATCTCCGGCCCACTTGGTAATGCACATCACTATAAGCCTTTAAGCATTGCAACTAATTAGTTAGTTGCGGATGATGTATTACAGAATGAGTAAAGAGACTTCCGTAATGAGATTGAACTAGGTATTGAGATACCGACGATCGAATCTCTGCAAGTAACATACCGATGACAAAGGGAACAACGATGTTGTTATGCGGTTTGACCGATAAAGATCTTCGAGAATATGTGGGAGCCAATATGGGCATCCAGGTCCCGCTTATTGGTTATTGACCGAAATGTGTCTCGGCCATGTCTACATAGTTCTCGAACCCGTAGGGTCCGCACGCTTAACGCTTTCATTGATGATATAGTATTATATGAGTTATGTATGTTGGTAACCGAATGTTGTTCGAGTCCCGGATGAGATCATGGACATGACGAGGAACTCCGGAATGGTCCGGAGATAAAGTTTGATATATGGGATAATAGTGTTTGATCTCCGAAGGGTTCCGAATTCACCTAAGGGGTTCCGTTGTTTCAAATGTTTGGGAACGAGAACACGTTATTTGGGCCAAAGGGAAAGCCCACAAGGTTTTTGGAAAGCGAAAAGGAAGTTTTATGAGACTAGGGGCCGACGCCTGTGGTCCTCGGATCCGGGTCCAGACGCCGGAACCCGCGTCGCCCCGAGTCCGAGAAGGACTCTTGCCTTTCGGGTGAAACCGACTTTGTGGAGGCTTTTACTCCCAGTTTCTGTTGGAAATATGCCCTAGAGGCAATAATAAATTAGTTATTATTATATTTCCTTGTTCATGATAATCGTTTATTATTCATGCTATAATTGTATTGACCGGAAACAGCAATACATGTGTGGATACATAGACAACACCATGTCCCTAGTAAGCCTCTAGTTAACTAGCTCGTTGATCAATAGATGGTTACGGTTTCCTGACCATGGACATTGGATGTCATTGATAACGGATCACATCATTAGGAGAATGATGTGATGGACAAGACCTAATCCTAAGCCTAGCACAAAGATCGTAGTTCAGATGCTAAAGCTTTTCTAATGTCAAGTATCTTTTCCTTAGACCATGAGATCGCAATTCCCGGATACCGTAGGAGTGCTTTGGTGTATCAAACGTCACAACGAATCGGGTGACTATAAAGGTGCACTACAGTGTATCTCCGAAGTGACCATTGGGTTGACACGGATCGAGATCGATTTGTCACCCGTAAACGGAGAGGTATCTCGGCCCACTCGGTAGGACATCATCATATGACAATGTGACCAAGGGGTTGATCACGGATGATGTGTTACGGAACGAGTAAAGAGACTTGCCGGTAACGAGATTGAACAAGGTATCGTATACCGACGATCGAATCTCGGCAAGTACAATACCGCTAGACAAAGGGAATTGTATACGGATCGATTGAGTCCTTGACATCGTGGTTCATCCGATGAGATCATCGTGGAACATGTGGAGCCAACATGGGTATCCAGATCCCGCTGTTGGTTATTGACCGAGAACGCCTGGTCATGTCTGCTGTCTCCCAACCCGTAGGGTCTACACACTTAAGGTTCGATGGACGCTAGGGTTATAAAGGAAGTTTGTGGGTTCGAATGTTGTTCGAGTCCCGAGATCCCGGACGTCACGAGGAGTTCCGGAATGGTCCGGAGGTAAAGATTTATATATGGAAAGTTGTTGTTCGGGTCCGAAAAGTTCGGTTTTTCAGTATTGTACCGAAGCTCTAAGGTTCCGGAGGATTCGGAGGGGTCCGGAGGTCCGGAAATTGTTCCACCACGTCCATACAGTAGCATGGGCTGTAGGGGCGCCCTAGCCATAATGGGCCAGGGAACCAGCCCCCAAGGCCCATGCATGGGAGGGGGAAACCCAAAGGGAGGCCTCCACTTGACTTGGGAGGCACCTCCCCTCTGGCCGCCCCCAAGTCCCATCTAGGGCTGGCCGCACCCCTTGGGTGGAATTCGGGGCGCAGCCCCCTTTCCCTATATATACTTGAGGTTTGGGCTGCCAACCGACATGAGTTCTTCCCCTGCAGCCTCCTCCTCCTCCTCTCCCTTGGTGCTTGGCCTCGGGATTGCCACGCCTCCATCACCACCATGCCGCTGTGTTGCTGCTGGATGGAGTCCTCTCAACCTCTCCCTCTCTCTTGCTGGATCAAGGCTTGGGAGACGCCACCGGCTGGTGCGTGTTGAACGCGGAGGTGCCGTCTGCTCGCACTTGATCATCGGTGATTTGAATCACGACGCATGCACTCCTTCAACCCCGCTCACTTGAACTCTTCCGCTTAACGTATGTGTAGATGCACTTCCCTCAAGGTTTCTCCATAGATAGATCTTGGTGACACGAGGAAAATTTTGAATTTCTGCCACGCTCTCCAACAAAGGGCATCATGAGCTAGGTCTATTAGAGATTCTTTACGCAGTAGAACACAAAGTAGTTGTGGGCGTTGATGATGTTCAATATGCTTACCGTTACTAGTCCAATCTTGTTTCGACGGTATTGTGGGATGAAGCGCCGGACCGACCTTACACGCATTTCACGTGAGACAGGTTCCACCGACGACATGCACTTGTTGCATAAGGTGGCTAGCGGGTGCCGCCTCCCACTTTAGTCGGAACGGATTCGGCGAAAAGGGTCCTTATGAAGGGTAAATAGCAATTGGCATATCACGCTGTGGTTTTATGAGGTAGGAAACGTTCTGCTAGAAACCCAAAGCAGCCAGAAAACATGCAACAACAATTAGAGGACGCCTAACTTGTTTTGTGGTATGCTATGTGATGATATGGCCATGTGATGAATATATGTGATGTATGAGATTGATCATGTTCTTGTAATAGGATTCACGACTTGCATGTCGATGAGTATGACAACCGCAGGAGCCATAGGAGTTGTCTTTATTTATTGTATGACCCGTGTCATTGAACAACGCCATGTAATTACTTTACTTTATTGCTAACCGTAGCCATAGTAGTAGAAGTAATAGTTGGCTAGACAACTTCATGAAGACACGATGATGAAGATCATGATGATGGAGATCATGGTGTCATGCCGGTGACAATGATGATCATGGAGCCCCAAGATGGAGATCAAAAGCAATATGATATTGGCCATATCATGTCACTACTATATAATTGCATGTGATGTTTATTATGTTTATGCATCTTGTTTACTTAGAACGACGGTAGTAAATAAGATGATCCTTAACAAATTTCAAGAAGTGTTCTCCTCAATCGCACCGCTACAGTTCGTCGCTTCTAAGCACCACGTGTTAATCGGGTGTGATGGATTCTTTCACATACACGGGTGTAAGCAAGATTTACACACGAAACACTTAGGGTTAACTTGACGAGCCTAGCATGTGAAGACATGGCCTCGAACACGGAGACCGGAAGGTCGAGCATGAGTCGTATGGTAGATAATCAACATGAAGATGTTCATCGATGATGACTAGTCCGCCTCACGTGTTGATCGGACACGGCCTAGTTGATTCGGATCATGTAATCACTTAGATGAGAGGATGTCCTTGAGTGGGAGTTCATAAGATGAACTTA
The DNA here is from genome assembly GCA_021605205.1 of Aegilops longissima. NCBI lineage: Eukaryota > Viridiplantae > Streptophyta > Magnoliopsida > Poales > Poaceae > Aegilops > Aegilops longissima. The sequence continues at coordinate 7,330 of JAHIAM010010132.1, read as the reverse complement.
ATTATCTTGAACATAGTCAAAATACTTTTGCAAATTATGTCGAAGCTCGCGCTTTAGTTCCACTGCTTAGATATGTTTAGAGAAAATATAGTTGAAAGTTGAAAGTAGCGCTATGACAGAGAAGGCTTATGTCCTTAATGCACCGCCAAGGGCTGAACCCCAAACGCCGCTTGTGGATGTTGCAACATCGGACATACACGTTTGATAACTACGTGATAGTTCAGTTAAACGGTTTAGAGTTGAGGCACCAAAGACGTCAAACGTCATGAACATATAAGATGTTTCGAGGGCTGAAATTGGGATTTCAGCTCGTGCCCACGCCAAGAGGTAAGAGACCTCCACATTTTCTTAGCCTACAAACTAGGGAGAAAAGCTCAATCGTTGAGCTTGTGCTCAGACAATACAACAATCATCACGAATCGAGGGAGATAGTGATTTCTCCATAGTCATTGCCACCAAGCTGCTAGAGCTTCGTGATGAACTATAACATATGATAGATATGATGATCTCTTGTTTGACATCGCTAAAGTAGAAATCAAGAAGGAGCATCAATTGTTGATGGTTGATGAAACCACTAGTTTCAAGAAGGGCAAGGGAAATCATGAAACGACAAATCAGTTGCCCAAAGAAGAAACCCAAGGTTGAACCCAAACCCGAGACTAAGTGCTTCGTAATAAGGGAACAGCCATCGGAGCAGAATTACCCTAGATTCATGGTAGATAAGAAAAGGATAGAAGTATATTTGATATACATTATGTTAATGTGTACTTTACTAGTACTCCTAGTAGCACCAGTGGTATTAGATACCCGTTCGGTTGCTAAGTGTTGGTAACTCAAATAAAAGAGCTACGGAATAAACAGAGACTAGCTAAAGGTGAGCTGACGATATGTGTTGAATTGTTTCAAGGTTGATATGATCAAACATCGCATCGCCCTCACAAGATTAGTAAGATTAAAGTTAATTATCATTTGGTGTTTATGCTGAGCATAGACATGATTGGATTATGTCTATCGCATACGGTTATTCATTTAAGGAGAATAATGGTTACTCTATTTATTTGAATAATACCTTCAATGATCTTGCACCTAAAAGAATGGTTTATTGAATCTCGATTGAGTACACATTTTCATGCCAAAAGTATAAGATAGTAATGATAGTACCACTTACTTGTGGTAATCGCCATGTAAGTCATATTGGTACATACGCATGAAGAAACTCCACGCAGATGGATCGCTTGGACTCACTTGTTTTTGAATCACTTGAGATAAAAACATACCACATGGGCAAGATGACCTAAAAGCCTCGGTTTCAATAAGATGGAACAAGATAGCAACTTGTTGGAAGTAACACATTTTGATGTGTGCAGTCCAATGAGTGCCGAGGCAAAGGAATATCGCTATGTTCTTACTTCACAGATGATTCGAGTAGATGTTAAGTATATTTGATGTCATTATTGAATGGTTCAAGTAATTTCAGAGTGAAGTTTAAGATCTTCGTGACAAGAGGATAGAATGTCTATGATATGATCATAGAGATATATTGAGTTATGTTTTACACAATTAAGACAAAATTGTTTCACAATTAATAATTGGAACACCATAGTGTGATGGTGTGTCTGAACATCATAACAACCTATTGGATATGGTGCTCATGATGTCTCTTATCGATTACCACTATCGCTCATGGGTTAGGCATTAGAGACAACCGCACTCACTTTAATAGGGCAATTGAGATGAATATGCTGAGATGATAACCATGGCTTCAAGGTTATTTGGTGTAAAAAGTTTCATGTTCAAGCTCCAAAAGCGGACAAATGCATCTTCATAGGACACCCAAAACGCTTGGGTATACCTAATTCAGATCCAAAGCAATAGGGATTGTTTCTTGAATCGGTCCTTTCTCGAGGAAAAGTTCGTCTCAAAAGTTGAGGGAGGATGGTGGAGACTTGATGAGGTCATTGAACCGTCACTTCAACAAGTGTAGCATGGCACAGGAAGTTGTTCCTGGCACCTACACCAATTGAAGTAGAAGTATGATAGTGATATGATGAAGTTTGATCAAGTCACCGACGATTCTCGAGGGTGACAAGGATGCGATTACTCAGAGTGGTACAAAGAATGTTCTTGAAGGTCATGTTGCTAGACAACAATGAACCTACGAGCTATGGAGAAGCGAAGGGCCCAAATTCAAATGGTTAGAAACCATGAAACCGAGGTAGGATCCATGTACAATGAAGATGGATTTGGCAAGCCATTGAAATAAATGGGTCTTTGATTCAGTGTTATGAAGCTCGATGGGCAAAGAGTTTTCACAAGTTCATGAGCTGAGATTTTTCAGAGCGATGCTTAAGTCCGTCGGAATCATGCCACTGAATCTGTTTCTTACCAATAACGAAAGTTTGTCGATCCTAAGGATGCTAGTAAGTATGCCGCCCAAATATCCTTTCTAAGGACCGAGTAAGCATCTCGGAGTTGGAACAAAAGGATGATGATCAAAGATTTTGGGTTTATGAGAAACTTGTATTTCCAAAGAAGTGAGGAAATAGAATTTGATGAGTATATGTTGTTGACATATGGATGATCGTAAATGATGTAGAATTTCGGAAAGCATATAGGGTTATTTGAAAGATGTTTTCAATAGAAAACCTGGAAGTTGAACATTGAGATCGAGATCTATAAGGATAGATCAAAATGCTTAATAATACTTTCAAATGAGCACATATACTTGACATGATCTTGAAGGTGTTCAAGATGGATCAAGAAGGAGTTCTTGCCGAGTTGTAAGGTATGAAGTTAAGAGTTAAAGCTCACCACGGCAGAGAGAGAAAGGATTAATCGCCCCCTATGCTTCGACATAGGCTCTATAGTATGCTATGTCGTAACCGACCGAAGTGTGCCTTGCCATGAGTCACTAATACAAGAATGATCCGAATGGGGATCATTGGACAAGGTCAAAATTGTCCTTGGAGTAAATGACATGTTTTCGATTATGGAGGTGATAATGAGTTCGACGTAAAGGGTTACGCCGATGCAAGCTTTAACACCTATCCGAGTGACTAGAAGCAAACCGATATATAGTATGAATAGCCCAAGGGATGAAAAGCATTTACAATATGACATAGAGATTTATGAGTACACACGGATCCGAAAGGTTCGCACCTGCTGACTAAAACCTCTCTCAAACATGATCAAACCCCAGAACTCATTGAGACTTAATCACATGGTGATGGACACTAGTAAACTTGGATGTTACACATGCACTATGTTGTTAATCACATGGCGATGTGAACTAGATTATTGACTCAGTGCAAGTGGGAGACTGTTGGAAATATGCCCTAGAGGCAATAATAAATTAGTTATTATTATATTTCCTTGTTCATGATAATCGCTATTATTCATGCTATAATTGTATTGACCGAAACAGCAATACATGTGTGGATACATAGACAACACCATGTCCCTAGTAAGCCTCTAGTTAACTAGCTCGCTGATCAATAGATGGTTACGGTTTCTGACCATGGACATTGGATGTCATTGATCGGATCACATCAGAGAATGATGATGGACAAGACCTAATCCTAAGCCTACAAAGATCGTAGTTCAGGCTAAAGCTTTTCTAATGTCAAGTATCTTTTCCTTAGACCATGAGATCGCAATTCGGATACCGAGGAGTGCTTTTGGTGTATCAAACGTCACAACGAATCGTGACTATAAAACATATCTCCAAGTGACCATTGGGTTGACACGGATCGAGATCTGATTTGTCACCCGTAAACGGAGAGGTATCTCGCCCACTCAGAGGACATCATCATCATGACAATGTGACCAAGGGATACATGGAATTAGCAAAGAGAGATCCGGCAGTAACGGATTGAAGGACGCATCATTATCAATACCGCAGACAAAGGGAATTGTACATGGATCGATTGAGTCATCGGACATCGTGGTTCATCCGATGAGATCATCGCTGGTGGAGAATTCTGTCATGTCTGTCTCCCAACCCAGGGTCTACACTTAAGGTTCAGACGCTTAGGTTATAAAGGAAGTTTGTATGTGGTTACCGAATGTTTCGAGTCCTGAGATCCCGGACCACGAGGAGTTCCGGAATGGTCCGGAGGTAAAGATTTATATATGGAAAGTTGTTCGGTTCTTAAAAAGTTCGGTTTTTTCGGTATTGTACCGAAGCTTCTGTATAGGTTCCGAGGATTCTGAGGGGTCCGGAGGTCCCGAAATTGTTCCACCACGTCCAATACAGTAGCATGGGCTGTAGGGGGCGCCTTAGCCATAATGGGCCAAGGAACCAGCCCCCAAGGCCCATGCGCATGGGAGGGGGAAACCCCAAAGGGAGGCCTCCACTTGACTTGGGAGGCACTCCTCCCTCTTGGCCCCCAAGTCCCATCTAGGGCTGGCCGCACTTTGGGGTGGGAATTTGGGCGCAGCCCCTTCCCTATATATTTGAGGTTTTGGGCTGCCCAACTGACATGAGTTCTTCCTCTGGTGCAGCCTCTCCTCCTCCTCCTCTCCCTTGGTTTGGCCTCGCGGATTGCCACGCCTCCATCACCACCATGCCGCCAGGTGTTGCTGGATGGAGTCTTCTCAACCTCTCCTCTCTCCTTGCTGGATCAAGGCGGGACGACACCGGCTGTACGTGTGTTGAACGCGGAGGTGCCGTCTGCTCGCACTTGATCATCGGTGATTTGAATCACACAGCACGACTCTTCAACCCTGCTCACTTGAACGCTCGCTAACGATCTACAAGGGTATGTAGATGCACTCTCCTTCCCTCTTAGTTGCTCCATAGATAGATCTTGGTGACACGTGAAAATTTTGAATTTCTGCACGCTCCAACAGTTTCAATTCAAGGCTCAACATATAAATAGAGGGCTAGCACCAAAGACACATCAAGAAACACCAAGCCGCAGCCGCAACCCCATCCCTCTAATTTATCCTCCGCATAGTTTCCGAGTGCTTAGGCGAAGCCCTGCGGAGATTGTTCTTCACCAACACCGCCACCACACCGTCAGGTCCGGAACTCATCTACTACTTCACCGCCTTGCCGGATCGAGAAGGCGAGGACGCCATCGAGCTGAACGTGCAGAACCGGAGGTGCCGTATGCTCGCGGTTCTGGATCGGTCGGATCGTGAAGACGATCGACTACATCAACCGCTGTTGATAAATGCTTCCGCTTAGCGATCTTCAAGGGTATGAAGATACACTCCTCTTGTTGCTATGCATCACCATGATCTTGAGCGTAGGGAAAATTTTGTAATTACTATGTTCCCAACAAAGGGCATCCGAGCCTGGTTTTATGCGAGATGTTATATGCACGGTAGAACACAAGTGAGTTGTGGGCGATATAAGTCATATTGCTTACCAGCATGTCATACTTTGGTTCGGGCGGTATTGTTGGATGAAGCGCCCGACCGATTATTATGCGACGCTACGCCGAGACTGGTTCTACCGACGCGTTTTGCACACAGTGGCTGGTGGGTGCTCGCCCAACTTTAGTTGAACTGAGTGGCTACGCCTCGTCCTTGAGAAGGTTAAAACATCACTAACTTGACGAACTATCGCTGTGGTTTTGATGCGAGGTAAGAACGGTTTTTGCTCAGCCCGTAGCAGCCACGTAAAATTTGCAACAACAAAGTAGAGGACGCCTAACTTGTTTTTGCAGGCATGTTGTGATGTGATGTGGTCAAGACGTGATGCTATATTTTATTGTATGAGATGATCATGTTTTGTAACCGGTTATCTGCAATCGGCAGGAGCCATATGGTTGTCGCTTATTGTATGAAATGCAACGTCTGTAATGCTTTACTTTATCACTAAGCAGAGTGATAGTCGAGAAGCATAAGATTGGCGTAGACGACAACGATGCTATGATGGAGATCAAGGTGTCGCACCGATGACGATGGTGATCACGACGGTGCTTCAGAGATGGAGATCACAAGCACAAGATGATGATGGCCATATCATGTCACTTGTATTGATTGCATGTGATGTTTATCCTTTATGCATCTTATCTTGCTTTGATTGATGGTAGCATTTTAAGATGATCTCTCACTAATAATTAAGAAGTGTTCTCCTGAGTATGCACGCTATAAAGTTCTTCGTGCTGAGACACCACGTGATGATCGGGTGTGATAGGCTCTACGCTCAAATACAACGGTGCAAAAACAGTTGCACATGCGAATACTAGGTTAAACTTGATCGAGCCTAGTATATATATATATATATATATATATATATATATATATATATATATATATATATATATATATATATATATATATATATGGCCTGAATACGGAGACCGAAAGGTCGAGCGTGAATCATATAGTAGATATGATCAACATAGTGATGTTCACCATTGAAAACTACTCCATCTCACATGATGATCGAACATGGTTTAGTTGATTTGGATCACGCGATCACTTAGATGACTAGAGAGATGTCTGCCTAAGGGGAGTTCTAAGTAATATGATTAATTGAACTTTAATTTATCATGAACTTGGTCCTGGTAGTATTTTGCAAATTATGTTGTAGATCAATAGCTCGCATTGTTGCTTCCCTATGTTTTTGATATGTTCCTAGAGAAAAACTAAGTTGAAAAATGTTAGTAGCAATGATGCGGACTTGGTCCGTGATCTGAGGTTTATCCTCATTGCTGCACTGTAAGAATTATGTCCTTGATGCACCGCTAGGTGACACCTATTGCAGGAGCAGATGCGACATTATGAACGCTATTAGCTCAATATGATGACTACTTGATAGTTTTGTGCACCATGCTTTATGGCTTAGAACTGGACTACAAAAACGTTTTTGAAACGTCATGGAACATATAAGATGTTTAAAGAGATGAAATTGGTATTTCAGACTCATGCTCGTGTCAAGAGGTATGAGACCTCCGACAAATACTTCGCCTAAAAGATGGAGGAGAATTGCTCAACTAGTGAGCAAGTACTTAGATTGTCCGAGTACTACAATCGCTGAATCAAGTGGGAGTTAATCTTCCGATAATATAGTGATTGGCAGAGTTCTTCTAGTCACCATCACCAAGTTACTAGAACTTCATGATGAACTATAATGCAAGGGATGACGAAAACGATTCCGAGCTCTTCGTGATGCTGAAATCGACGAAGGTAGAAATCAAGAAAAGAGCATCAAGTGTTGATGATTGACAAGCCCACTAGTTTCAAGAAAAGGCAAAGGAAAAGAAAGGGAACTTCAAGTAGAATGGCAAGCAAGTTGTCACTCCCATGAAGAAGACCAAAGCTGGACCAAAGCCTGAAACCGAGTGCTTAAACGCAAAGGAAATGGTCCCAAAAC
>JAHIAM010010123.1:0-10321 GCA_021605205.1 Aegilops longissima | reverse complement strand
GAGAAGGGTGGTTCACAAGAAACCAACTTGATCACGAGCTCAACATAACTCGTGGAACAACCCTGAACACTTCCAAGAAGATAATTGGAAAGTCAATAACCACCGTATGTTACTAAGCTCGAGAACAATCTTGCTTTTCAGGGCAAGACGATATGATCAAATGAGTGAGGACTTGACACAATCCTAACTCATCAATCGAGTGTGCACCGTAAATAAGGACTAGGTAGCACGATCAATCTTAGGATGATGGTTTAATAACCAACACGCTAAGAATGAGAATATTGTCCATTCACTACCAAGCAACAAGTTGCTCGGGTATTGATTGCACACATCACAATTCACTTGTCGGATTCCGGGTTACAACACGGAACCGAGGAATGAATAATGATGGCGTAGAAGTATCACCGCGCCAAGGATTCCTAAGAGGTTGTGCAACCCCCATGACATTCTTGACATAAAATGGCAATATTTAGGTAGAACAGAACAAAAGCTGATTGGCATTTTGATCTCATGGAATACAAACTGCTTTGACCCAATCCCGATATGGATGAGGTAATCGAGTTTGTTTTCCTAGTCATTCCGGAATAGAATGGTTTGACGGACCACAAGGATAAAATGCATCGATGAACACAAATGCACACATACCCTTGGCTATCAATTGATAGATGAAGGTCAAGGCATCTAAGAGAACAACTCAAAGGAACATATAATTTTCTTGAGTTTGGATGCAGATTAGTATGTCGAAAGCAAGCTCAACATTTCTTCCGATAACCCATGCGTAAAGGTAGAATTGCAGATTCACAATTATGAATGGAGAACTCCTCAAGAGCACTCTATTGTGATCTTTGTTCAAAGGAACTTGCCATAATTAGTTCATGGTATTTGGAAGAAGGAGAATACCACGGACTTCGAGGACTATCGCAAGGTTACTAATATCCTAAAGGCACTAGCAAATACTATCAACATGAAGTAGGATGAATCTCGGGTTCAAAAACCCAGAAGTAGAATGCCTACTACTAAATGGCATCACGGGATGCTTTTGAAAATGATGGCCAGAATCATCACACTTGGGATACAAAAGCATTGCTAAATTGCTAGGTGACTTCCTAAACATCTAGGTCATAATAGTAGTTCCAACATATATGTCGAGGTAAATAAATACCTCAACTCACCGATTGTGCTTATTCTGACCCAAAAGGTCATCGGAACGAAAGAAAGGATTTGCAAATGCATCATCATTTAGAGACCTGGATGACTTGGACAGCATAATCGCTGTAAATGCTCAAAATGATTTGAGACATCCTGCAAGAATGGTGGCATAACCACTCAACAACATCATAACAAGATTCTGAGATCAACAAATATCATACGAAATAGTAGGAACCGAACGGGATTAAACCAACAATCTTATAAGTCTATGGATTAGTAACACGTCATCCTAATAGATAGATGAGAAGCCTAGTTCTTAACCCCAGAGAAGAGAAGAGGATGACCTGCATCGAAGGCCATGAGGTATAAGGAGTAAAAAGAGCCTTACGCCTCCACAATCAATTCCCTTACATAACTAAAGCATTTCTAGACACAACTTCACCAGCTTATTGGTAATCCCACAGTGCCAGCTCCGATACCAACGCTGTCAGACCCCGATCCTAAGTCACACCGATCTAGCATGTAACACATCATATCACTTTGCGCCTCACGACGGTATTCCTATCGGTGTCGCTTTACCATGGCCCGGACCGCTTATGCTTTTGGCTCACGATATGATAGTGTCGCTAGCATCCATATGACAAAGAACCCGGCCGACATGGCTAGTCGTGGAACCCAAAGCGGCGCTTAACCTATGGGAACAGTATACATGAATCACATCGAGCATGTCGGTCATCAACGATATATTCGGCTGTAGCACGGGCCAGACCCGTATCCTGACCGTAGCGTAGGCAGACTCAATAACACCGTGACATTTCCGGGATGTATATAGGAACAAAGGAACACATGCCGGCTACCAAGTGTCCAAGCAGAGTGTCATTAGCAGACTCGTGAACTGGCTAGTAGCGGACTACTATCGCCTGAATCACGAGACTACATTTCCCATATGAGAGGCTGCCAAGGATAAACAACTAGTTTGTCGGATCCCACATACCAAGCATTTCAAACATACACACATTATGCTCAATATGAGATTCAACATGGCATCACAAATATAACTCACGACTCAAATATTATTTATTAGGGTCCGAAGAGCCAGATATTACAAACATGGGTCTCATGACGACCAACACTGAGCATACAAGTCAAAGCACAAGCGAAGCTAAACATGTCCGGCATGCATAACTATAAATGAAAGAAGCCCGACCATCTACCAGATCGCCGAGGCACAAGATCGTAGCTGAGGTAACAAGCTAAACGTCAAGTCCAAGCGAACTACTAGCTAGACCGACGCCTCGCAAAACATAAATAAGCAAACGTGAGTACAATTGTACCAAGACTCTTACATCAACTAACTACATATGCATCATTATCAAAAGGTGGTGGAGTTTGATCAAGAGAAGCCAGCTTTGACTCGGTGGCTATCCTGAACCACGAACGCAAGTAACTTCTTTGAGGTATGCACACGAGTCCACACATTCACCATATCACACCACTATGGACCCGCCTGCCTCCCCACGAGAACGCCATCCATAGCACTCACGCTATTTGGCGATTTTAGAGTATCCACTTTCACTTGTCTATGAACTGATATAGGCAACCCGAAGTCCTTCTCGTGACACGGCTATTCAATAGATCATATTAAACCCTCGCAGGGTGTACTTCACACACGCTCACCACTTACCGCTGCTTACACGATATGTACTGCAACCTTCAAGCCGAAGCTCAACGGGTGTCGCCACGCCTACCTAAACACTCAAGTCCCTAGTCCAGTTTATCGCCTATTCGGTTCCATCCGCAGGAGTCCGCCGAGGTTTCCCATACACCGAACGATGTGCAGGGTTCCCGAGATACCAAACGGGCACTGCACATCAATATGGTGCCACCGCAACACAACCCACCCCTAAGGTCAGCGCTATGGCGCCCCAAAGATGCTACAAACACCGTAAACTACTTGCAACTCCCTGACCGAGGACAAGGTGGTTACAGTTTAGAGGGTCAATTAAGGATCCCAATGCGTAGTAAGCTGTTTCATGGATCACAAACATGTAACTGGCTCGAGGACGGTTTCAATGAGACAACCCACCATGTACTCCTACATGGCCTCTCACCGCTACCTTTTTACCAAATCGTGTTCACACACTTAGCTCACACACAATAGGACATGTTCATAATAATTCCAATTCATTCTCATGAATCAGACCCGACTCAACTCTAAGCAAGAGTGCATGACAAACAAGCATAAATGAGTAGGCACAACATGGCTCAAACAATCCTACTCATGCTAGTGGGTTTCATCTAATCATCCGGGAATGACAGTCATGCAAAGGATCAAGGGTTCTACCACCGCAGCAAGTAACACATGAGTCGTTGTTGTCCTAATGCAGAAATAGAGCAGGAGCGAGAGAGTGGGATTGTATCGAATGAACAAGGGGTTTTGCTTGCTCGCACTTCGAAGATAATATAGTTCTTCATCGGTGTCATGAACTCATCGTCCGATACATCGCTCAACCGAGGGGACAAACACCGCAACTCGAGAAAGAACGAATCAATGCAATGCACATATATGATGCATGATCATGTTAAGGAACTGAATTACCTAGTGCAATAATAATCCGTTATTGAAGTGGAATTCAAACAAGGTTGAATTCCAACTCCCAAATGCTATTTCATAAGTTACCCTAATCATGATTCATCCTATTCAGTGATGTTAACTTGTTCAAACATGCATGATCATGGCATAAACAGATTCTTCATATTTTTCTGATCTCATATATAAATTATTTCAACCGAAAGTTACGTTGAATTTCTATGATTTATTAAAGTTTAGGCATTTTCTGAAATTTCCTGAATTAAATAATTCCAGACCACACAAGATGACATAGGCGTGACGTGGGTCAATCGCCTCGGTCAAACCTGGACCCACGGGGACCTAATTCCACAGTGTCTCGACTGGTTTGGGTGATGATGGGACCAGTCAACGACGACTTGGCAAAGGTCAAACGGGCACGGGGTCCACCAGGTATGCACTAATTTAATAGAGAAACAAACTAATCCTAATTGCTTAGCCCATGTCAAAGAGAGGGGGGGTTATTAGTGCTAACAGGTGGCTATCGGGCCGGCACTTGCCGGAATTCGCCGGCGTGACCTCAAACCGCGGCGGAGTTCACTCGACTCGCCAGAGTCGACGATCGACGCGCCAGGGCACCAGGGATAGTCCGTGCTCCATGCGCACCTGTGGAGGCTAACGGAGGTGCGGGGTGGCCGGAGACAACGACGGCGAAAGCAGCGGGCGGTCGAGTTCGGCACCTCACGGTTTACAGGTGGTACGGCAGAGCTGCCGGATGGTCGCGGCGTACCTCCTTGGAACGTGGCTGAGCACGTGGCACGCTAATTGCGAAGCCAGGCGGTTGCACACGGCTACGCCATGGCCGGGCGGCGATGTTTCGCCAATGTTGGGATCGGCTAGAGGACTAACGCTACGACCGGGAGAGGGGCGAGGGGTGAGCCACACCGCGTTCCGGCAGGGGGCCACTGGGCTCGGGAGGGGCCGAGCAAGGGGCGGGAGTGGAAATCTCCGGCGACCCGAGGGGATGAAGGGGCGGGAGGGTGCTTCGAGGCGCCTCGGGCGCGGCTCGGTGGGGAGGAAGAGGATGGCGTGGTGCTTCCGGGCTGCTGAGGAACGGGGTGGCGGTGGTCGCAGGGCAGCGAAGGGGCGGATGGCGGCGCGCCGTCCCAAGAGAGAGGGGAGGAGAGAACAAGGGAGAGGAGGCGAGGGGGGTCCAGGGGGGTTAGCGTGGGTCCGCCTCCGTGGTCGCGAGAGGGTCGGGAGGCGCCAGCACGGGCAGGAGGTGGCTGCGGGTTTCCCGGCTATGCTGCCACGCGCGATGCCAAGGCATGGGGAAGACGACGCATGAGGAGGTGGGCTGGGCTGGCCAACCGGCCGGGCCAGCGGGGGGAGGAGGTTGGGCCGGTTGGGCGCCTGTAGGTCAGGTGAGTATTCTCTCTCTTTTATTTCTATTTTCTATTTTCTGTTTTGTTTTAGTTTAGTAAAATACTAAACTATTTAATAAATCCTAAAATAATTGTGGGCATTAACTGAATTATTACAGAGGCCCTTAACTATTTTCAGAATTGTTGAGCATTTAAAATATTAATAGTATTTAAATGCCCCAATTCAAATACATGGTTTATTCAAAATCCAAAATGCCTTGGAAAAATATCCATCACCGATATGGTTTTCAACCTTTTCCATTAATCATGAATATTTTAAACCAATTTGGCTTTTGAAAATATTTTTGAATGTGAACCTATTTGAATTGCTTTAGTGCTAGCTTGATCATCCCCATTTCAAATTTCATGGAAATTAAACATGATGCATGGATGCAATGCTACTAGTTACAAGCTCTAGGGCTGGATCTGTGACATGGTTCCTCCGCAGAAGGTTTTCCATACAAAGTACTATCGCTCGAGGAAGATAACTTAAAAATTTAAAAACTGATTGCTCAAACTTTGGCAACTTAGCTTTTCGTCGCTTGTTTCCGATAAGGCAAACTTCCTCGAGCAACGCTGATCCAGACATTATCTTCCTTTCTCGGGTTAACTGTAGTAGGGAACCTTCCTTTCTTTGAGAAAGAGAAAGAAGAGAAAATAAAGTTATGGAGCCCGCTCGTTATTGCTTACCGGTGTGGGTGTTGCACAAAATGTCGACAAAACATGCAAAAAATGATGAAAGCATGAAATTGACAAGTTGTGCGCAACACATGAGCTTTATTTTATGCATCAATCATACCGGCTTTGTACAAAGGATTACATGCAACATCGGCAAGACTTGTATGGGGTGGTTGCTTGAACAGGTTCCGAAATCACTCTCACGGTAAAACTTACTAAGATGCTCAATGTTCCAGAGTTGCTCACCGAATGCCATCTTCGGTCTCAGAATGACCGTACAGTGCCTAGTGACCTGCTTCACCCGAGCAAGGGCCTTCCCCCTTCAAGGCCAACTTGTTGGAATTCTTATGGATGAACGCTACCAAGAACAAGGTCGCTTCCTCGAGGCTTCTGCACTAAATCTGGCGGTTATGGTAGCGACAAAGCTTGTTGCAACGAAAGCAGCTCAGCGCTCAAGATTTGTTCTTCTCAAGGAGCAGGTCATCTTGTCGCAGCTGCTCTTGCCGAGCTCATCATAAGCGTAGTACTGAGGTGACCAGACACGAAGTTCCGTGGGGAGAACTCCGCTCCATAGACTAGAGCGAAGGTGTCTCGCCGCGGCTCGACGGCGTCGCTCGACGACCAAAGAACCACCAAGAACCTCAATCCAGTTCGCTTGTGCAGCCCGTCGAAAGTCTCGTCTTGAGCCCGCAGCACTTCAGATTTGCCTCTACTTGACCGCTGCTTCTCGGATGAGCAAAATGTGGCGCGACCTTGGCGCCAAGATCTTGGACGATTGCATGAAGGTGCGGTCGGAACTGTGTGTTGTCGGTGATGATCTCGTTAAATCCAAAACGGCAAACAATCGACCAAGAACTTGACCGCCGATCGCGTTGTCACCTTCACTGCTTCCTTCCGCCACTTTGTGAACTTGTCGATTGCGACGCATAAGTACTCAAAGCCCCGATACTGGGGAAAGGGGCCGAAGAATGAGCCCCGCATCTAAAAATGGCCGTGATAAAGGATTGTCCGGAGAGCTTGAGCTGGCTGGTATTCTGCTGGAATGGAACCGCACGCTTCACTTGGTTACTTGTGCGCTTGCATCCGGAGGGCTGTCGCCAGAAGAAACCTTGCCGAAAGCTTTGCCGGGCAGTGTTTCGCGCCAATGTGGTGACCACATATGCTCTCCGTATCTTCGCCAACAGCTTCGCCCATCTTCCCGTGAATACACTTCAATTTCACACCGCTGAGTCTTCTTCCGCATGCTACGTCACAAACTGGTACATACTTGACCGCCGGGCTACCTTTCCGCTTCTTCTTGCTCTTCGGAAGTTCTCCTGTCTCAAGGAAATGGACAATCTGCTGTGCCCATGCCGAGCTTGGCTCGGACAACAAGGACTAAAGGCACATATGCAGCGGAACATCCGCTTCTACGGCAAGAACTCGCGGCTTGGCCGGAGTTGATGTTCCTAGCTTGCCGAGCAAACTTTGTCGGAGCGCCGCTTCAACGAACAAACCCTAGGCTTGTCGAGCATTACCTCAAAGATCTTTGTGTTGATCTTTGGGACCTTTTGGTGGCGGCTCGAAGCTCACCGAAAATAGTCACCGTAAATCAACTTCCTCTTCTTGTTCTCGTCTAATTGATGGCGCTATACTTGGTTGAGTCATTGAGCACAAAAACCCTGGTTCCACAGTAACTTGAGTGCGGCGACTTTGAGCAATCATCAGAATATCATTCTCAGTTCTTGAACATGTTCCATCCGCAGCCGCCAAAGTGCTCTTCTAGCTTTCTCACTTCATCAACGAGGCTTCCATCAACGGACTGATAATCTTTGTTCACTACGAACAAGTTGCGAGTCCCTCGATAATGAGCTTCTTGATCCCAAGGTCTACATCTCCGAGACCGCAAGCAAACCTTCATACTCGCAGATTGTTTGTTGCTTGCCCTTGGGAAAGTGCATTTGGACTATGTACTTGAGGTTTCTGGGGTGCGATAACAAGACGCCAGCCGGGCGCCTTGCAGAGAAGGCACCATCAAAGTACATCAGCCATTCTTTGCTTGCCCTTGACGGGATGCTCCTCGAATTTCTTCATCATGGTACGCCCATTCTGCTATAAACTCGCCAATGCTCGCTTTGATAGTAAAGGCTTTCAAACTTGAGGCCAAAGTGAAGCCCGGCCCACTGACAATCCCCCTTGCTTCCGGATTTTGCAATATCCCTTTCGGGGAAAGCGAGGACACGGATTTCATGTGCTGGAAGTAATGGCGAGCTTTGAGGCCATGAGGAGGCCGAAGAATTTCGCACACCGAGTACCTTGACCTAGCCCCCCTAAGGGAACCGAAGTAAACGGGCGCGCACCATCTTTTCTCAGATCTTTCGCTAGAGATCCATCCTTGTCGGGACCAGACCCGGTGAAGCCCCCGCTTGTCGCGGATGCATCCGCTTTGTTGCCGGCCATCATTGCCTCCCTTTCCACTATAACGCAACTAACCTTTGATTGGTTGCCGCTATATATAGCAGCAACCTCTTGTGGCCTAGGGCAAAGTATTGGAGTGGAGGAAACCTTTAAGTCCTCAAAGGTCCGCTCGAGTCCATTTATTGACCGCTTTTTCAAAATTTTGAAAATGGGGCCGCCAAAAGATTAGAGATAAACCCCGAGAGCAGCCACCAACCGCAAGTCTTCATACATCCTTGACGCCTTTGGTGCTTCAATCTGCTCAATGGCCTTGATCTTGTCGGGATTGGCTTCAATTCCCCGGAAAAGAACCCGAGAAGCTTGCCAAGGGACTCCAAACACGCACTTTCGGGTTGGCTTGAGGTTGATCTTGTGCAGATTTGCAAAGGTCTCATCTAAATCTTGAACCGAGTTGGTTTGCCTTTTTACCACTATGTCATCCATGTAGGCCTTTACATTTCGCATTTGCGCTCAAAAGCGCCATGGACTACTCTTAAACGTTGAACCAGCATTCTTAGCCCAAAAGGCATCCCAAAACAAGAGGCCACATGGGTGATGAATGCGTTTTCCTCATCCTTCTCGCCATGAAGATCTGATGATATCCAGTATGCATCAAGAAATGAAAGCAATCACATCCAACTGGAGTCAAAACTTGGCGCGCAAGGAAATGGGTCTTGGGAAAGCTTTATTAACATCCGTGAAGTCGATACAAATTCCATTTCCCATTTGCCTTGCCAAACCACAGGATTCCAACCACGAGGATGGAGCACCTCCCGACAAGGCCTTCGCTTCCAATTTTGATCTCTTCCAATGAATTTTGGCCCACCGCCGCTTCGATTTTTTGCTTGACGGGCCGCATGAGGATAAGCCAGGTGGTGCTCAATTACTTTTGAACACTGGGATGTCGACGGTTGCATGCAAACACGCCGACGTCGCCCGGGAAACAACGGCCTTCCTATTTAGGGTCGGAGTGGCACCGATGGTGAAGGTACCACCGGCCCTCCCGGGCACTTCTGGTTTTGTGGAGCTGCCATCGCCTTTTGCACTTGCCGGGGAGCTGGGGTCCCGACGGTAGCGCAGCACCAAGAGGTGCGCTGCCGGAGGCATCGAGCCTTGCCGACTTGGTCTTTTTTCCCGGAGCTTCAAAGGGCAAGTGATTGTATCCGTTGGCCGCCCCAAATCTTGTCGGCGCAGATAAGAGCATCCTCTTGTCGCCATGGACAGAAATGACACTTATCGGGCCCGCATCTTGAGCAAGTTGTATGCATAATGAGAGGCTGCCATGAATTTGGGAAAAGGGGACGGCCGGTATCCCATTGTAAGGAATGGAAAATCAGCAACGCCAACGTGACCTCTCGCCGAAGTTACTCCGCCAAATGTTCCGCAACGGATCTTCCTTCGCTTCTTCCCGATTGATTCCGAATGGCCGCTCTTCGAGCTCACCGTCGGATTGCTTCGGAGCACCGGAGGAGATCATTTAAACCGCCCCCTGGCCAACTAGCATCTTGGTGACCTTGAGGTTGGGATAGTTGGTGAGACCAAATCGGCAAACACCCGACCGCATGGCGATCGGGTGGTCCTCAATATCAAAGATGATAGGCTCGGACCATTTCAGGCTTTGACCAGGATGGTTCTGCTGATTAACTTCCCGATCCACCCTTGAGTTGGCGGTGGGCAGAAGCACCCCGCCAACGCAGAGGACCTCCGTGGTTTTCAAACTCCTGCTCATCGGTTCGCTGCCTTCCATATCTTCATCCCGCCCGTTCATCCTGTCGCGGCCCGGAGGTCGGTTTGCCGCCGCTTGGCCGCCGGGCCCTCCCCGCCGGTCGCTTGAATCCCCAAAGACCTTCCTGGTTTCTCCTTGTCGCGGCCCAATAGCCTTCTTTGTTCCAAGCTGCTCGACCTTCTTGCAGCTCGAGGTCATGGCCCTTGGTGCGGTGGATCTTAAGATCGCTTGTTGAGCTGTTCCTTTCCGGACCAACAAGGGGCCGGTGGGCCGCAACCTCCTTGCCGGAGCCACCAACTTTGGCTTTCCGGGGCTCCACCGCGCCGGACGTCGACAACC